>PVJX010020960.1:0-32637 GCA_004027295.1 Dolichotis patagonum
GCCCAGGGCTCTGCTCTCTGCCTCCCGCTGCCCCTTTCTGCAACCGCCATAAAGCAGACCCTTCCCTGAGGCGATAAAACCCACACGGCAGCCAGATTTATCATTTTAATTAAATGTACTTTATGTGCTCAATTTTTAGGGAGCAGAAAGCCCCCCGCAGCTTTCCCTCTGTGGGAGTCACTTGGTGGCCCCCAAGGAGCTGACCGCAGGACCCCAGCAGGGCTTCCCCGCCCAGCCATGGTAGAGCGAGCAACATGGCCATCTGCGGACCAGGAGTCCCGTCCACCCGTCCTTGGTCGTGGGGACTTGGGAGGCGGAGCTTGGCCAGGAGTTGAAGGCCAGCATGGGACAACACAGCAAGAGCCCATCTCTTCAGAAGTAATACATAAGCCAGCACAGGGGAGGCTGAGGCAGGAGGATCGCTGCCAGTTTGAGGTCAGCCTGGGCTACAGAGCAGGACCCGTACAACAGTAATGATGATGCCAACATTTTAAAAACTAAAAGTGAAAATCTAAGGAAAAAGAGCAACTTTTAACTGGCTGAGGCCTTTACTGGTTCAGCAGCGGCTACCCTGAGTGGTGGAGATGGCCGGGGATAGGCCCCTCTCCGCCCAGAGGGACACAGGGCAAGCTGCCCTCTGGACTTCGGGGTGCTCAGCTCCCAAGTGGCCCCTGAAGCGCTGCTCTGGGGAGGCAGCGTGTGCACCAAGAGGAGTCCAGACAGGCGAGGCCCCGTGCACACTGAAGGGTGGGTCCTGGCCAGACCCCGTGGCTCACACCTATGATCATAGCACTCAGGAGATTGAGGCAGGAGGGTGGCCATGAGTTCGAGGTCAGCCTGAACTGCACAGAGAGACTGGTCTCAATAAAACAGAGCAGAATGTGGGGTCCTGTTTGGTTAGGGGTTGTGTCCTTCAGCATGTGGCCACCACGTCCTCAAGGTGGCAGAGGGCAGGACCCTCACCCAGGACAGGGCTCAGCTGTGACCTCGGGGCTATGAACCAACCACTGCAGCACACTCACTGGCTGGGTCTGGGCCAGGGTCGCTGCGGGGTGGGCGAGAGCCCAGAGGGCATCTTTGGCCACAGCTGCCAGCTAGGGGGCACCGGGATGGAAGAAAGGTTTCACCCAGGCACACCTATCATCTCACCACGCCAGGAGGTTGAGGCGGGAGGGTGCCAAGTTCCAGCCTGGCTCACCAAACTTCTTGACTTAGCAAGATCCTGGCCCAAAGCAAAAAATAAATAAAGGGCTGAGGCCTTGGCTCAGCGCAAAAGGAAGAAAGAAATAGAAAGAGGTTTTGTCTGTGGGAAGAGAAATAAAACCAGAGCTGCCCCCTTCTCCCAAAAGGGATTCCAGGAGGTTCATGTCTACAGGCTCCAACCGGCCCTGGCCACCCTGGCGAGCTGGGGTCCCCGCCACCCTGCTGCCCATTACGGCCGAAGAAGAGCAAATATAGACACGGGCAGAGAAGCAGCTACGCAGAGCTGCGATGTTTAATCTTCCCGGGGAGAATCACCTCTCTGCCCCGAGGGAGCCGCGGCCCCTCATAACTCAAGTCCACACTTAATTAAAAAGGGGAGCGCCTTGGACCGGGCCCAACTGGCTCCGATCCCACCCGCATCCCCCAGGCCCCACCAATGGGTGTCCATTTGTCTCCCTTTGACAGAAAGGGGCAAAATTCAAAGGGAGGAAGAGAATCTTCTACCCAGCAGCGCAGCTGACAGAGCGGTGGGAATCGGAGCTGACAGGGTGCACGGGACAAAGAGGGGCGGCGCTGCTGGGGTCCCGAGCCAAGCTGAGGCTGGAAGCAAACAGAGGGCAGAAGTCACCAGTGCCATGGTGACTCCGAGGTGCACTGCCCCCAGGAGACCCTCACTGTCTGGCTGCCCGGCACGGACCCCCGGGAAACCACGTTACCAAGAAGAGGTGAGCACAGTGACCCAGCTCGTTTAGAAACGCTACAATACGCCGGGTACAGTGGCATGCACCTGTCACCCCAGCCACTCGGGAGGCTGAGGCAGGAGGATTTCGAGTTTGAGGCCAGCCTGGACAACTTAGCAAGACCTTGTTTCAAAATCAAAAAGTAAAAAGGGCTGGGGGTGGGGCTTGGGTTTCAGACACATTCCAAGTATAGGTCCCCAAAAGGTGACAGCTGCCCTCAAAAATCCTAAATCCAGCTCCTCACGGGGGCCATGGAAGTCACTGTGTTCATCTCTCTCTCGTGTCCTGAGAATGACATAACTGTCACAGGGCTCCCATCCCTGTCATCTCAGGGGCTACAGGGACCCCCAAGGCCCCTAGGATGCCTCTGTGCTGCTGAGACTGAGCAGCCCTGCCGGGTTGCACTTCCCTGGGGACCAGGTACAGTGGCTGTGGCCTCAGGGCCTGGGGCAGGGGAGCCACGCAGGGAAGCGGCTCCGTGCCCTCTCTTGCAGGGTCCCCTCCCTCCGTGTGGTAAAAGGCTCCAGGGTCCTGGCTTCTGAGCTGGTTGGAATGGGAACCGTAGACTGACCCTGAGGGCCTACAGATTTAGCTCAGTGAGTGGCACAGCACTTGCTGGGTAAGCACAAGGTCCTGAGTTCGATTCCCAGTACCAAAACAAAAAAAGATTGATTCTAACAGCTGTGTTTCTCCTCTGCAGTTTCTGGGGTCCACGTCCACAGATACACGTTCAGAGCCTCCATGTTTTATAGGAAGCCATGTAAAAGTGGGCAGTGAACACAGGACAGCGAGGAAGCTAGATTCCACCACTCCTGCACAGGAGGCTGAGGCAGGAGGGTCACCCTGAGGTCAGGGCCAGCCTGGAGTATATAGCAAAGTCACCTCGCAAATAAATAGATAGATAAACAAAAATTTAAAACAAAAAAGAACTTTCCTCATCTCCTACCCCCTCACCCCCCAAAAAAGAAACAAAGTAAAAGTCTCAGAATGTTTTTCTTTTTGGGCAGTGGTGGACCTGACCCTCTGACCCCTGGGAAAGACCCCAGTTTCCCCAACCCCCAACCCACACTCTGCTGTCTACCTCACCCCTCGCACATGCCACCATGACAGCTCTAGCGTGGGAGACCCTAGGGTGACACTAGACAGTGTTTGTCCCTGTCCTCCTGCCTGTGGCCATGTGCCAAGGTTGCCCTGGGGTCCCTCTGAGCTCTGCCCTGGGGTCCCTCTGAGCTCTGCCCCCAATCCTCCGAGACTCCAGCAGTCCTGGGCCCGGAAGACATTTCCATCTGGGACCACGGGTTGGGCGGGTCATCCTCAGAAGCGTCCCCAGGAGCCTACCCTAAAGCATAGAGGCCAGCCCTCTGCCCAGGGAGGGCCCACTTCCCAGAGGGCTGCTGTACCCCTGTGACCTCTGCTCCTTTCCTTCTCCTCCCTTCAGAGGCCTTGAAGTCCTGCAGCAGCCCAGGCTGGCCTCAAATCCTCATCCTCCTGCCTCAGCCTCCCCAGAAACTGGGATTAATTACAGGCAGTGTGCACCACTGTGCCTGCTGCATTTCTAACGGAGACTCCTGGGGGACAGGGCACAGCCCCCAGGCGACTGAAGGGGAGAGCGCAGAGCTGTGGGACGTCCCCCCACCCCCACCCAAAGGTGTGTCGCAGGGGACCTGGAGTACCTACAGTGCTCCCAGCTCTGTGTGCTAGAGGGTGTGCGGGTCACCCGCTGTGTGGCCCTTGGTAGAGGCCTTGTCCCTTTTCCTTTGTAAACTGAAGGCCCGGGTCACGGTGGACCCCCCCGGGATGTGGGAGCCATCACACAGGGTCTAAGAGTTCCCCAGGGTTCAGGCTGAGCACAGAGTGGGCTGGCTGGTGACGTCGCTCCCTCTTGGGCTGTGGGGGAGAAGCTGTCAGAAGCAGTCAGGGTGGCAATGGTGGCCCAGAGAGGCAGAAAGGCTCTCAGTCCCTGCCCAGCCTGGGAGGACAGGGATAGGAAGGGCAGCCCGCCCCCATCGGAACTGTGAGGTGCCCTGGTCCCAGAGAGGCCCCAGCTGCAGCCCAGGCTGCCAGGGACCCACACTGCCCAGGACCCCACAGGACAGGAGGCAAGGCCGGCCCTCCCCTCTCCCAGGCCTGGGCCTCTCGGGACTCCCTAAACTGGTTCCACCCAGCCAGAGAGGGATTTGCTGGGGCTTGTCCTCCTTCCTGGGGCAGGGCTCCTGCTGAACACCGTGAGTGTGTTCTCTACTGGGCCTGCTCGGCCAACAAGCTCAGGGTGCGACCCGACCAGAGCCAGGGCGCCAGGGAACCCAGGCTCTCTGGAGGAGGGGGCAGCAGGGAGCTTCAGCAGGGCAGGGGGCTTCATTCTCACCTTCCCAGCCGACCCCACAGGTCCCCCTGCCTGCCTGAAGGAGGCTGCACTCAGGGTCTGGAAAGCAGCCTCTCCCCTCCCGCTCTGTGCAGCCTGTAGGTGACAGCACAGCCAGCAGGAAGCAGGAGCCCTGGGTGTCTCTGGAAAGGCAGGGACCCGGGTCCAGACATCAGAAGTGGGGCATGGCTGCCTGCCTGCCTCTGGGCTCTGCGTCTGGAGAAATCAGTCCTCACTGCAGGCAGCGATGAATGTGTGAGGTGACGGAAACCAGGCCCAGCTTGGGCCTGCGCTGAGCCCACTGGGACCCAAAGCACGGGAACTTGAGATCTTTGCTCTCAGGACCTCCCCGGGGTTCCAGGGAGAAGAGAAGATGGCTGAGTTACTCTAAGAACCAGCCACAAGGGCCTCGGCTCCACAGCAGTCAGGAGAAAGTGGGTCACAGAACGGCTCTGCTGAGCACAGGCCAAAGCGCAGGCCTGGCTTCCGCGCCCGTTCGCATTTATTGAGCACCTACTGTGCATGCACGGGGGTCACAACGCCAATTCACATGACCGCATCCGGGGTGCTGACCGGCTGAAGGAGCTCGGAGGACTTGGGTCCCCGTCTGAGCGTTCATCGTCAGGATCTGTAAAATGGAAACAATAGATCGGCCGCACCCGGCTGTGGGAACGAAACGAGCACGTGGAAGCCGGAGTTTCATAAATGCCAGTTATTACTGCTCCTCTGGGCACGCGCTCCCTGCCCCCACCCTGCCAGGGCGCGCACACAGACGCATTCACACTCTCCCTGCACACACACGCACGCAGACGTACTCCCACGCCCGCGCCTCGCACCCGGGGCCGACGCCGAGCGCCCCAGAGGAGCTGAGAGGCTCTCAACTTCGCCCCTTTTCCCTAGGATCTTTATGAATGAACTCCGGTCGCAAGGAGTTTATTTTTTTATGAATGGGAGCCCAAGATGTGAATGAAGCCCAGAGCCAGCCCCTACGGTCTGATTGGCTCCGGGGCTGGGAAGCTCCGCCCCCCGTCTAGGAGAGCGAGCCTCCGGATTGGCGGGAGAGCCGGGCCCTGGGGTTTCATTCACGAAAGTCAATGAAACAAAGGGAGCGGGCGGGGTGGGGGGGCTGAGCAGGGCCGCGCGGAGGAAACGCACCAATCAGCGGCTCCCCCGGGCTCACAACCGGCCGCGGCGCTCGGAGCAGCCGGCGCGCGGGGACCCTGGCCGGGGCCGCCTCGCTCCCGCCCCGCCGCGCGGCCCGGGCGTCGTCCCATGCGGGCTGGGGACCCCCTGCGGCTCCCGCGCCTACGCCCGGGCCTCAGGTGAGGCTGCGGGAGGGGACGGCGGGAGAGAGTCCGTGAGCCCCGCGCGCCTCCCACGCCCCGCGCTCTGCCCGCCGCCACCGCAGGTCCCAGGGCCGCGTGGGGGGCGGGGGACTCCGGGATGTGGAGCTAGAGGGGGCGCAGGGTGGGGTGCGCCCGCGCGCGCGCGCACACCCACACACGTGCACACGCATGCACACGCGTCTTATGTAACCTGGCCCGCCGCGCGGACTGCCGGCCGCAGAGCGGCGCCCCCGGAGCAGGTGGTACCCCTGTGGGCGCAGGCCCCTCCCTGCCATCCCAGAGCCGGAGAAGTTCCGCGGCCACCCCAGAGCCTCAGGACTGTCCCCTCCCGCCCCGTCCCCTCCCTCCGCAGCTCTCTCGGGACAGTGCCCCCTCTGCCGCGCGCTGCGTGCCCCCGCGTGGCCCGGCGGGGGGCCGGGGAGCGGCCGGATGGAGCGGAGGATGAAAGGCGGATCTCTGGACCAGCAAGTGCCCTACACCGCCTGCAGCGTGAGCGTCGCCCCCCCCCCCGCCTCCAGTCACCCCATCCCTCCGGGACCCCAGCACCCTTGGGCGCAATCACCCCGTAGTCCCGTCCCCTGGGACCTCCCCCGACTGGACGCTGGGCTTGACCAGAGCCCCACCTCCCCTCCCCTCAGAAACTGTCCGGAAATGGGAGCCTTCGCGGAGGGCTGATGGTGCCGCGGAGGCAGCTCGTGGACCCTGGCTCCCTGCCGCCCCCGGACTCAGAAGGTAGAGACCGAGCGCCCCTCTCCTCACCTGGCGGGCCCGCCCGGAAACTGCTGGCTCTGGGCGACTACCCCATGGGTGGCGGGAAGCCCCACGACTCCGGGGGGCCCTCCCTCCCAGCACCCCCGCCGCCGCCTCACTACCACTTCATCATTCGCCCCTCAGATCTCTTCCAGGACCTCAGTCACTTCCAGGAGACGTGGCTCGCGGAAGGTGAGTTCTCTGACCTTTTCGTGGTTGGGGAATCCCAGCCGCCCCCTTCCTCTCCGTTCAGCCTGAAGGCGCCCTCCAAGCCCCGTAGCCTCGCCCTGGCGGCGCACCCAACAGCCCCGCTCGCTCGGACACTTACATGGGTATTTATTTTCTCTGGCCTGACCCAGGTTGCTAACAAGGCCTGAGGATGAATCAGGCCATTGTGTGGGGTATTTGCTTATTTGAATGGAACTTGGCTCCCGGCCTGTTTTCCTGGTTGAAAATTTCATTTACAAAGTTTGTTTGGCAGGAGCCCCGGGGCCCAGGTGTGTGCTTGGGTGCTGGGGTTTGATGGGGGCCAGAGGATGAGAAGGAGGAATTAATGGTCCGTCTCCAGAGCTGTACAGACACTGACTGGAATTCTCTCAGTTTCTCTTCTTCCCCCTCCCAGGGCTGATTTACTGTCCAAGCCAAGAGAAAAACAAAAGTTTGAATGATTCTTTCCTCAGCACGTTGGCAGGAGGATGGGGCCACCTCCTGCAGCAGCCTCAATTGTAACCCTAGTGGTGGTGACACCCTGCCTGTGTCCCTCCGGGTGATGCCCCTGCACCAGACAAAACCCCCCTTCCTGCAGGTTTTGGGGGGACAGCTTTGAGCTGGTCAGGTGGAGCCTGAGATCGTCACTGGTGGGGTGCAGGCGGCAGGCGGTGCTTCAGAGCAGCTCTGAGAGGGAAGGGTTGGTGCTGCATCTTGGGCAGATGCCCCTTTATTTTAATGCTGAGGACCAAGAGCCTGGAAAGCTAGGAACCTCTTTTTGAGGGCTTTTCTCTTTGGGACCCCTGTTGCCCCATCGTGGGGGTCTCTCTCTGGCAATTATTTAAGCTCAAATCCAGCTCCCTGAGGGCCCTCTACAGCACTGACCCCGTCCACCCAGGAGTGCAACTTGGTTTGTCTGGAATCATGGCAGGGCAGGAGCGTGAGGACAGCATGGCCGTGCATAGAGCTGCCTTGGAGACTCGGGGGAATTAAGGCAGACCTGCACGTGGGTGCCAGAGGAGTCGGGTTCCTGGGGTGCCGTGGCACCTTCCCCTGGGTCTGCGCACCCTGGCTGCCCAGTGCCTGCCTGGTTGCGGGCAGAGCTGTGCCCGGCCACCCCCACCCCGCCCAGGTTCCGGAGTGGCTAATACCGAGGTGTCAGTTTGCAGGCGCCCAGCGACTTCCTTTCGCAGCGCCTCTGTGGGGCTGGCTGGCGGGGCTGCGTTCCCTGGCTGTCAGGGGAGGGTCCCCTGGGGGCAGCTCCAGGCTTCCAGCTGGGGTGGCTCTGAGGTTGGCATCTGGGCCGAGGTCGGTCCATCTGTGCCTGGGTTGGGGGGTTCTTATCCCACCCGAGGAAGCACCCCCAGAAATGCCTGCAGAGATGGTGTGTGTTCGTGTGTGCTGTGTCGGTGTGCTGGCGAGTGTGCACGTGTGTGAGTGTGTGTGTGTGTGTGTGTGCACGAGAGCTCGTCCCTGTCCATTTAAATCCCGTGGGTGGGGAGGGGAGGAGGGGAGGGTGGCTGTGAGGGGCTGGGAGCGCCGCGGTTCTCTCTGCTGCTCGGGAGGAGCCGCTCAGGCTCCAGCTGGCGCTGGTGACCAGGCCTGGGGGTACCCAGGCCACTCGCTCGCTCGTTGTCGCTCTCTGCGGAGACAGATGCAGCTGCCGGGGCCCTGTGCCCCCGCACCACCCCAGCACCACCCCGGCCTCCTCTCCTGCCTCTTCCCACCAGGTCAGTGTCCCTGGGCACCCAGGGGGAGCTTCGGGGCGGCAGGGAGAGGCCAGGTTGTTTAGAAACGTGCCAGCAGTGGGGCGCATCTGGGAACGGGGTCCTGAGCCCAGCCCCCCTGGTGGAGAGAAGCAGGGATCCCGGTGGTGAGGGTGGGGCTGGGAGTCAGGGTGGGCAGCTCGGCAGGGGGAGGGGGCACTGGCCGCGTGGGGGAGCTGGACATCTCTGTCCAGAGGTAGCCTGGACACCTCCTCAGCTGGGTGTTTCTGGGTAGAGGCTGATGCTGTGAGACTGAGGGTGCGTCTGACTGCTGGGTACCCAGGGTGTTGTTGGGGTGCTGGAGAAGAGGTCAGGCTGGCACAGGGAAGGAACCCTGGCATGGACAGGCTGAGCCCAGGATGGGCACAGCTGTGGGGAAAGCTGTGCTGGTTGCGGTTCTGGTTCTGGTTCTGGGCTCCTTTCTGGGCTTGGCTGGAGCCTTTGGGAGCCCTCGGGGATGATGCTCTTGTGGTCCACTTGGCAGTAAGGGACAGTGCTGGACCACGATGTCCTTTGTGTGGGGCTGGTCTCTGTCCCTCAGAGACCATGCGTGGAATTGTAGGGGTGTGTGGCCTTGGGGTGCATGGATTTTCTAGGAAGAGAAGGATCCAAGCTTTGCCCAGTACCCTTGCTCCCCGGCCCTTCTCCAGGGGACCCCAAGTGCAGATGTGTGCTGCGTGGCGTGCTGGGGCCAGGGCGTGTGCCTCCCTGAGTGTGCAAGGTGTGTGCCTGGGCCCCGCGCCAAGCAGACACTGGGCCCCCTCCCCACACCCTGCGTGCTCAGCGCCTCCGTCCTCCTGTCCCCTCCCCTTCGGAGGCTCCTGGAGACCTTGTCCCCTGCACAAGACGAACGCTGGCTCCTTCCAGCCTGGGGTGGGGATGGCACCTGCAGCTGGGACCCCAAGTGGGTGGCAGCTGCCCAGGGGCCTGGCTACCTGGCCACTCCAGCCCCCCAGTTCCCTTGGGGCACATCTGGGGCAGCCCCAGGCCTCTCCTCTCCTTTCCCTGGCCTGAGCATCAGCCCTGTCCCCTAGCACCTTTGTACCCTTGGGGGTGGGGAGGAGGCGGACCCTGGGCCAGCACTCAGCCAAGTTGGCCACTCGGCACCGCAGCCTGTCTCCAGGAACGTGGGCTCTGCCCGGCCCCAGCTCTGGCCTTGTGGACAGTCTGGGTGACCAGGCCTAGTCTGCTGTGGGTGAAGGGGGGTGTGATCATCAAGCCGAGGGGTGTCTCTGGGGGTTTGGGGAGACTTGTAGACCTAAGGCAGGAGGAGGCCCGGTGACCCAGGGCTCTCGGCTCCCTGTTGGGTGACGTCCGCAGCACCACCCCCAGCCGATTACTCAGTGGAAGGTGACAGCTAATGAGACTCCAGGGGGACCCCTGCATGCGTCAGTTCTGTACCCCTGCCCCCGGGACCCTCTCTACCCACATGTCAGGGAGGGGACTGTGGCTCACCTGTTCCTAGCGCTCCCTTACCAGCACGCATGGGGGTCCCTCGGGCCCTGTGCCCAGGCTGAGCAGACCCCGTGTCTTTATGGTCTCCAGAGCTATCAAAGGAGCCATTCTGTTCGGGTTTTTGAGACCAGTGTGTGACCCAGACTGGGCCCGAACCCTCTGCCCCGTCTCTGCATCTGCCTGCTGCAGACCGGTGTGTGCCACCAGTGTGGCCATGCCAGCCTCTGCCTAACGGTCACCAGGGTGCGGGTTGCAGACGTGGCTGCCTGGCCACCTGGGCAGGGATGGGGCCGGGAATCCACTGCAGGCTGAGCCTGGGCACCACTGCCTTGAACCGCTCGGGGCTCCCAGAAAGACGGATGTGAGCTGGGCGTGTGCGTGTATCTGCCATGGCACCGAGTGGCCACTGATCTGCCTGATCCCTGCCTGTCACAAGCCCTGCAGCGGCCTGTGGCTCCCGGGTCCCTAACACCCTTGCCTATCTGTCAGGAAACCACTGCTCTCTAAACCTGTGTTTGCTGCTGTGGGAACAGATTGTCCTTAATAGCAGAAAATCGTGGACCGTCACCCCGAAGGCCGTCTATGTTCTGTGCCATCTCGAGTGGATGCAGGCGGCCTGGGATAGTCCAGGAGAGCGTAGTTTTCTGGTCCAGAGCAAATTGAGGGAGCTCTTAAAAGAGCAGAGGTTGACGCGCAGGCCTGGACGGGCCAGCACTCAAGAGTGTCACCACTGCCACTGTGCCCAGAGTGAGCCCAAGCCTCCCCCTCCTCCGCCACACGGGCTGGAAGCGCCCTTGGAGATGCGTGTGTGCCCAGGGCTGCCTGGTCTCCATGCGTGGCATGGCCACCCTCAGCTGTGTCAGTGTGTGTTCGTGTGGCAAGGTGACACCTCGTCCACCCTACTTGGATGCTGGAGAAGCCAGGGAGTGAGACGGGCAAGGCTGGAGCCCGAAGCACAGGGCCTTGATGGAGTGCAGAGTAGTGGGGTGCGCAGCTGAGTACTGGCCTTGCCTCAGTGCAGGCTGGAGTCTCCCCGCCCCCGGGCCCCTCTCCGCTGGGGCCTGTGTCCTCCTCGCCAGACAGAGCAGAGGGAGCACCCTCCCCGTGCTGTCCCCGGCTGCCAGGGAACCACAGTCCTGCCGCCACCCTGAGCTTCCCTGCTCCACGAGCTTCCCCGCCTGTCCTCAAGCCCAGCCATGCCCCCATCCTCCTGTCCCCCAGCCTTGTGCGGCAGGGGACCCTACGTCTCCTCCCCTTCTGACTGCCATCTTCTCTCCACTCTGTGTCAGGAAGTCGTCGCGGTGCAGAATTCTGGGCACCAGGTTCAGACGCTCCCCATGTGGCTCTACATCCCCAGGGCCCCAGCCGGGACTCCTGCCTCCCCAGGAAACGGAGCCTGGCCGAAGGGCAGAGGGTCCAGGCGGGCTGAGCCCCTGCGGGGGCAGCGCCCCTCCCCCAGCCTCCCGTCTCCCTGTCTCTGCAGCTCAGGTGCCAGACAGCGATGAGCAGTTCGTTCCGGATTTCCACACGGAGAACCGTAAGTGCAGCGGGAGTGGGAGTGGGCGGGAGGACAGGAAGTGAGTCAACAGCCAGCCAATGCCCGGTCCAGCCCAGACTGCTGGGAGAGGGTGCTACACAGGGCTGCCCGGTGCTGGGCTGGGCCTCAGGACCAACGCAGCAAGAGGGAGGAGAGGACCTTGCTCCCGCCTGGGGCCTGGCGATCACCCTGCCCACTTGTGCCACCTCAGGGTGGACGCCGCCCCTCTCTGATCCTCCCTGGAGTGGGGGTGCGAGCAGGGCCCCGGGCTTGCTGTCCTCGGCTTCCTGCCCCCACCCGGGACGGCTGGCTATGTCTGTGGGTGGCATGGTCTGGGCGCTCCCGATGGTGCTCGGGTCGCCCCCAGCCACACGCGGGAGTCGAGCCCAGTGACAGTGACACCGCTGTTCAGAAACAGTGGTTTAATGACAGGTGCTTCACGGGGCATCTGCCGTGACCTGGCTCACGTGGACGGCTGTGCTTGGCAGGTCACAGGTCACAGGAGAGGCCGTGTCCTGCACAGATACGCAGGAGCATGTGTTTGATGTCACTCGGCTGTCAACAGACAGGCCTCGCCAGCGTTGCCCAGAACGGCCCCTCTCCTGGGGTCTCCCAGGGCACTGAGGAGACTGCAGGCCCAAGCTGGGGCGCTTGCTGCCCAGAAGGAGCTTTTTGGGTCTCGGGTTGTATGCAGGGCTGAACCTGTAGATGGTTTTGTCAGCAGGGCGTGAGGGTGTACGCCGGTTATCCCATCGTTCTTGGGAGGCTGAGGCAGGAAGACACAGTCTCAGAATAAAAGAGGTCTAGGAATACAGCTCAGTGTGATAGCCGTGGACTCAGTCACCAGTGCAGGGGGAGATCCGAGCCTGAGAGCCAGGGAGGGAGGAGCTGCGTGGGGTCCTCAGTGGACTCAGCTCCCGTGACACCCGAGGCCTCCCTGCCCGCAGTAGCTTTCCACAGCCCGACCACTCGGATCAAGAAGGAGCCCCAGAGCCCACGTGCAGAGCCAGCCCTGTCCTGCAGCAGGAAGCCGCCACCACCCTACCATCATGGCGACCAGTGCCTCTACTCCAGGTGAGGCTGCTGACCCAGGTTGGGGGTCGGGCCAGGGTCAAGGAGGGAGGCATCCACCTGTGAGCAGAGACATGGGTGCAGGTGGACGACGGCCTCGGAGGTGTCAGGGCCACCGTGAGCCTGCCCCCCGGCCGGCTGCCCTGACCAGGCCCAATTCCTGGACAAAGGACGAGAAGGGGACACCACCTCCCTTTCCCCCATCCCATGCCCCACTTCCTTCTCTCTCAGCCCCTCACCCTCACTCTCCATCCTGGTGCTTGTGCCCCCGCAGACAAATCTCCATCAAGTCCCCTGCCCCCAGCACCCCTGGCCAGTCACCCCTGCAGCCCTTCCCCGGGACGGAGCCCCGGAGTCTCCTGAGGTCCTCTGGGCCCAGCCAGCCCCACCCCGGCCACGGGCACCTCGGGGAGCCCAGGTGAGACTTGGGGGGGCAGGAAGTCACCCCCGGGAGTGTCGGGCTGGGTTCGCCCCCAGGAGGGCCTAACAGGAGTTCTCTGCTCAGCCCTGTCTTCCAGCAGCCCCTGGACGTCTGCCGCGCCTTCACGCCTTCCCAGGGAGGTTCTGGGGACCCCCTGGCAGCCCCCTACCAGCACCCGCTGCCCGAGCCCTGCCCGCCATACCCGCACCAGGGTTTCAAGCAGGAATACCACGACCCCCTGTACGAGCAGGCGGGCCGGGGCGGGCTCGGCGGGCACAGGTACCCGGGGGCAGGGGTGGTGGTCAAGCAGGAGCAGACGGACTTCGCCTATGACACAGGTAAGAGGCCTCCCGCTCCCATGGGATTCAGTTTCCTGGGCTGTCTGTGGCCAGATGCCCGGCTGGACACCCACTCACCCGCTGGCTTCCTTCTCCTACTTTGGGGAGAACTGTGGTTTTCCAGGCAGCAGGAATAGACAAAGATAAAGACAGCTGAGCATGGTGACACAGGCCTGTCACCCAGCACTCTAGGAGGCTGAGGCAGGAGGATCACAAGTCTGAGCCTCGTTTGGGCAGCCTAGGAGACCCTGTTCGAAAATTAAAAACAAGCTCTTGGGGTGCAGCTCAGCGTGAAGCCCTGGCTTGATCTGGCTCTGGTGGGGCAGGGAGGGGGTACAGGGTGTGCAGGCAACGGCAAGTGAAGGCCTTGGTGTCTAGCTGGCTTTTGGGGTTTTCGTTACCTAAGACCAAGGTCCTGAGCCTGGAGCAGAGGTGGGGACCTGGGCGGCACAGGGGTGAACAAGTGCAGGTCAGGCAGTGGACGTAGCTAGGCCCACATCTTCCAGGGCACACTGGCTTTCCATATCCTTCACCTGAAGCCAGGTGCCCCGGCAGGGTTGCTGTGAACCCCCTTTCCACCCGTCCAGCCAGCCTGACCCTAGAGCTAGTGAACGGCCCCTACCCCGGAGGCCTGGCCGTCCTCCAGGGTCAGCCCATGCCGGCCAGGCAGGGAGGTGGCAGACGGGGGAGGAGGAGGGACTCGGCCTTGACCTCCCAAGGCAGCAGACACAGACCCTGTTCCGGGCCCTTGAACTCCGCCCCGGGGTTCTGCATGGAGTCAGGAATTCCATTCACAAAATGGAGGATGGCTGGGGCTGGCCCCGCCCCCGAGGTGTCGGGTTTCAGCTCTTTCGGGGGGGGGGCCGCGGAAGGGGTGGGGACTGGGTTGGTGGCATCTGAGGGTGCAGCCCGGAGGTGTCCACGCTGGAGTGGAATGAGGTGGCTGCCGGGCCGGAAAAGTCCAGAGGCGAAACCTGTCCGTCTCTGTCTCGCGCGCGCGCGCACACACACGCACACGCAGTTCCCTACAGGGAACCTGACCTGCCAGCCGGACGTGCATCCGTTCCAGTCCGAAGGCGTCCCAGGTCTCGGACACCACCGTACTCCCTCCCCGGAGGTCATGGTGCCCCCTCGTCCCCCTGGGCACGCAGGAAGCAGCTGCTCCTGGAATCCTGGCCCAGCTGTGCCACCCCAGCCCTGGAGCCAGGGGCCCAGGCCCGGGGCTGCCGTGGGCGAGCTTTGCCCAGGCGCTGGCAGTGGGCAGGCTGGGGCGAGCTCCCACCCAGTCACCCCCTGAGCAGCGTTCTGTCCTCCCCTCAGACGTCCCCGGCTGTGCCTCGATGTACCTCCACCCGGAGGGCTTCTCGGGGCCCGCTGCAGGTGACAGGGCCATGGGTAAGGCGGCCCAGGTGGGAGGGACTCTGGGCCCCCAGGTCAGCGAACCCTCCAATCTGAGCTGCCCCCACTGATCCCAAGGTTATGGCTATGAGAAAACTCTGCGACCTTTCCCCGATGACGTCTGCATCGTCCCTGAGAAATTTGAAGGTCAGAGCCTCATCTGTCCCCTCCCCGAGTCCCTGCGAGAGTCACCCTGGTGCAGGCCAGGGCCCTTGGGGATGCCCTGGGCGCTGCTGACCGGACCTAAGAGCAAGCCCCACACCTCCGTGTCCCCAGGGGACGTCAAGCAGGAGGGGCTCGGGGCCTTCCGAGAAGGGCCACCATACCAGCGCCGCGGTGCCCTGCAGCTCTGGCAGTTCCTGGTGGCCCTGCTGGACGACCCCACAAACGCCCACTTCATTGCGTGGACCGGCCGGGGGATGGAGTTCAAGCTGATAGAGCCGGAGGAGGTGGGTCCCTGGCGCCCACGCTGGCTCCCCCCGGCCGGGCTCTCTGTCCCCTTCCTGCAGCCCAGAGCGTGTCCTCTTCCCTAGGTCGCCCGGCTCTGGGGCATCCAGAAGAACCGGCCGGCCATGAACTACGACAAGCTGAGCCGCTCGCTGCGGTACTATTATGAGAAGGGCATCATGCAGAAGGTCACCGGGGTCGAGGGATGGGGCGGGGCGGGCGGGGAGCTCTGCCAGCGAGGTCCAGGTGCAGCGAGAATAGCAGCCCCACGGGTCCCCCCAGAAGAGCTTGGAGCTGTGACACAGGCCCGAGCGTGGGGCTGACTGGCACCCTCCCCCACAGGTGGCTGGGGAGCGCTACGTGTACAAGTTCGTGTGCGAGCCGGAGGCCCTGTTCTCGCTGGCCTTCCCAGACAATCAGCGGCCAGCTCTGAAGGCCGAGTTTGACCGGCCGGTCAGCGAGGAAGACACGGTCCCTTTGTCCCACCTGGACGAGAGCCCCGTCTATCTCCCGGAGCTGGCCAGCCCTGCCCAGCCCTTTGGCCCCAAGGGAAGCTACTCATACTAGCGGCGCACACTGCCCGCCCCGGTGGGCACTGCCCATGTACATAGCCAGGAAGCCAAGCCCATGGCGGGGCCAGACCCCACCCCCTGGAACTGCCAGCCCAGAAGGGAGCATGGAGGAAGGGCCAGCTCTAAAGGAGGGTCAGGCCTCTTCTGCATCCTTGGGACCACGGGGGCCTGGGGTCCGGAGCTGCCCACTCCCCTGGACTCTGCCCTGCCTCGGCTGTGGCCCTGGAGGGTGCTGCCATCCATTCTTGGTGCTGTCTGGGGTAGGGCAGGTCCCTGGGGTGCTGTGACTGGGGATGGGGTCCTCTGCACCCAGCGACCTTAATAAAGGCCCTGCCTCCCGATGAGTGTCTGCTTGCTCTGTGCTCCCCGGCAGGTGAGCAGGGCGTGCACACAGCAAGGTGTGCGGTGCCCCTGCCGCTCCCTCCTGGGCAGTGCTCCCAGGATGACGCTTGGTGCAGGCCCTCCTGGGTGGGGATTGTGGTCACCTGCAGGTCCCCACAGCAGGTCTCCCCTCTGGGGGTGCTAGGCTGCTGGCCTCACTGGGGGACAGACTGCCCCATGAGGAAGGCGTGGGCGGCAGGGGCTGGAGATCGTGTCTTGCAGAAGGGGCCTGAGCAGCACCTCCCATAGGGTGGGGGGGGTGCAGTGGGCATCACCAGACCCCAGGCCGGCAGGTGAGCAAAGGCCCCACCCACACCGGAGCTGTGGCCTCGCCCCTGTAGAAACGTCCCCAGTGTGCTGCTGAGCTAGTGCGAGGGTTAGAAAGTCCACTCTAAGCTTTAGAAAAATATATAATTTAATTCCACATGACCGAATGGGAAGGGTGACAGATGGGGAGGGGAGGGCTGGAGGGGCCAGGCAGGGTTGCTAGAAGCGATCAGCTGCACCAAGGGTAGCCATGTGGCCAGCCTGGGACCCCTGAGCTGCGGTGACCAAGACTTCAGAGCTGGAGAAACCCAGCGTGCTAAGACCCACACCCCCAGGCTGTCAGTGTGGGAGACCCAGGCCGCAGTGAGTGCCGTGGGCTGCCTCCCTGTGGACAGCAGGCGGCTACACCTGGCCACACAGTCAAGGCGGAGACCCCAGCTCTGCCAGAGGCAGTCGGACTGCCTAGTGGGGAGAGGGAGGCTGAGGCAGGAGCATCCCAAGCTCAAGGCCAGCCTGGGCAATGTGGCGAGGCTCTCTCAAAAAGGGCTGGGGCAGCAGATCAGTTCCCGAGGTTCAAACCCCAGTGCTACAAGGCAGAACCCAAAGCTCGCTCCTTAGGCAGGGTGGGGGCTGTGCTGAGCAGCCCTGGCACCAGAGCCCCGGGCTGGGGTAGGAGTGGGGCAGGAAGAGGGGCGATGGAGTCCGCAGCCTGCCCTTTCCCATGGCCCCGTGGACTGTGTCTGCAAGGCACTTCCCTGCTGCCCAGTGCTGACACAGCCTCGGTGTCCAGTGCCACAGGACCCACAGATGGGCAGGCGCAGGTCCCCTGAGGTGTCCCCGGAGCAGGGCCTCTCAGCTTTTGGGGGGCAGTGGTACCCACTGTCCAAGGAGCCACGGAGACAGACCTCAGAGACCCAGCCTTGGGCCACGAAGGCCCTCGCTCGGGTGCCTCCAGCTCCAGGCAGCGCCACCGGTCACAGAGCACCTGGCCGAGGTGGCAGAGCCGGGCCAGGCTGAGGGACAGCTGGCTCCCAGAGGCTCCTCACAGATGCCTCAGCCGAGCCTCAGTGCTGAGACAGGCTCGGGGGTCCACGCTCGCTTCCTTACAGAAGTAAGTATTTCTGAGGTGACACAGGAGGACGGGGACGGCTGGAGGGCGGGCCGGGTCCCAGGCTCAGCGCCGCCGGAAGGCCCTCGAGATGCGCCAGGCATTGGGCTCCTCGTAGCGGTTGTAGAGCGGCTCCAGGCGCTGCTGCTTCTTCTGCTTGCTGAGCTTGGTGGGATCGGAGACCTTAAAGAAGGCGGGCGCGAACTCCACCAGCCAGCGCGGGTCGATGGTGGTGACCTCGCGCATGTACTCCTTCGTGGTCAGCACCAGCTCGTGGTACACCACCCTGCACCAGAGAGGCGTCAGCCAGCCGCCCACAGCGCGCCCTGGCTGGCCTGGGGAAGTGGCCCATCCTCCGGCCCCGAGGGAGGGCCCCGCACACCAGGCCGGCAGGGCAGACCGGCCCCAGCCTCCTCCGCTATGGAGCAGCGCTCTAAGCTAGCATTACACCGGGCCTCCCGAGGGCAGCCTGGCTTTCTGCTGTTTTTGTTTCCCTGGGATGGGGTGCCCTCATTGCCCAGGCTGGCCTCCATGCCTCTGCCTCCAGGGCCTGGCATCACAGGACTGTGCCACCACCCCGGGCCACATGGCCCCCTGCTTTTCAAACCCTGCTGAGAGGTCAGCCCCTGGGACGCCCCTTGCTCCCGCCCCTGAACCCCCAGGACCCACGCTGTGCCGGACCCCGCGCCTGCCAGGATTGTGACACCAGGAGGTGGGCTGGGCACAGGCCAGGAGGGCCTGGCTGCACCTACCACTCGGGCTGCCGGTTGAAGAGGGCGCTGGAGGGGTGGATGTAGACCACCTGCTGGTCGATGAGCGTGCGGTAGCCCTCCTGCGGGTCCTTCTTGGCTGCGTTGCGGAAGAAGCCGCTGCAGATGGCCTTCTGCACACGCACAGTGGACTTGCCGCAGGACACCACGTCCAGCTTGTGCCTGCGGGCCACAGCCGGGGCAGCACTGTGAGCCGTGAGTGCCACTCTGGGTGGGGTAGCCCCGCGGGCCCTGGCGCCCCGCCCACCTGTCCATGATGCCCAGCATCTGCTTGCGGATGTCCTGCGCCCGGCGCAGGGAGCGCGCCTGGGTGAAGTTCTCGTAGCACCAGGGGCTGGAGAACTTGTTGTTCTTCCAGGAGTTGTACACGGCCAGCAGTGTGAGGTGGTCGCCTTCAGTCTGGTGGAACTTGGCCTTCTTCTGGTCAGCAAGCGCTTGCTTGTCCTGCCGAGGGGTGAGGCCAGTCACTTCCTGCTGGTCACTTCTTGCCGCCCCATCACTTGCTGTCCGCCCCGTGCCCCACCCGCCCCGCTTGCCTTGGGCCGGTAGAAGACGTTCTGCACGGACAGCATGGACACGATGGTCAGCATCTCCTCGCTGCAGCCCAGGTGCACCGACATGATGAGCATCTTGCACAGCATTGGCTCCAGCGGAAACTCGGCCATCTGGGGGCGCACGGGCACGGTCAGGGGCTGGCCGGGCACGGTCAGGGGCTGGCCGGCCCTGTCTCCCCCAACAATCCCTGGTACAACATGGGCAACCTGACAGGGCTCCCGTGGGGTGGGGTGGGGTGGGGGGTAAAGCTGTGTTCCAGAGGGCCCGTGGCAGGGAACTGCAATTACGTCTTTCCCTATAAAGAGGAGTGGGGTGGACATGCAGGCCCTTTGGCGGCTCCCTCTGTCCCTGCTGGGTAGAAGTTTTCTTTCAATAAATTCTTCCTACTCTTAAAAAAGTGGGGTGGATGGGCCGGGGATTTAGCTCAGTGGCTTAAGCGCCTGCCTGGCAAGCACGAGGTCGTGAGTTCGATCCCCAGTACCAAAAAAAAAAAAAAAAAAAGTGGGGTGGAAAATGGAGGGGTGGGGACAGTGGAGGGGAGCTGAGAGCGGCACCCCGCACCCTCACCCTGCGGCCCAGGCGGGTGAGCAGGCCCTCGTCATCCAGGGCACCCAGCGTGTAGAGCTGCTCCATGGCCGTGATGAGGGTCTCCATCGGGGGGGCGTCCATGAAGTCGAAGGACAGCAGGTCATTGATGCCCATGGCCTGGGAGGGGGCACAGCAGGTCAGCAGGGACACGTGGGGGGGGCCGTGCACCACCCCTTCCCGCCTCTTCATCTGCGATCAGGAAACTGCCAGCCAGGCTGGAAGGATTCTCTGGGCTGAGCTGTTCAAAGCTCGGACACTAGAGCTGTGAATGGGGGCACTTGGGAAGCTGAGGCAGGGAGATTGCAGTGAGCTTGAGGCCCACCCCGGGCTATGGAGAAAGCACGTCCTTTCTCCGTTGAGAACCAGCACCCCAAAATGACAACATGCAACTCAAAGACAAGAAGACAATCACCTGGTCTAAACAGGGCTAAGCACTAAAGAGAACACCTCTCTCCAGGTGACGGGCTAGCCGGTGAGTGCTGACCAGCACAGACAGGGACCAACGCCACTGCGAGCGCCAACACACGGCTCAGGCTGAGGGGGCCCGGCACGCCCCACAGGGACCCACAACACACTGACCTGCATGCCTGCGAGGAGGGCCAGGGCCGGGCGAGGGACAAGTGGGGACCTCGTGCGCTGCTGGTGCCCAGTGAGCAGAAGAGCTCGGCTCAGAGCGCCTTGCCCAGACCCAGGCCGTGGCACAGTGCCCCGCACGCGGCCAGCAGGTGCCCTCCCCACTCCACACCTCTGCCAGGCTCTTCCTGCCACCCACACGGTGGGGAGACGGAGTGGGCGTGGTCTCACTGACTGGCATGGGCTGTGTGGGCCAAGGGTGGTCTTGCGGGACGGGTGCCTCTGGGCTCCCTGTGCAGGGTGACCATGACACAGGAGGGGTGGGGAGGACATGGTCCCCGAGCAGCAGCTGCCCCTGGCATGAACGAGCTCTCTGTGCTGGGCAGCGCCAGGCTCTGGGCAGTGTGCCTCCCACCTCCCTCCTCCTAAGAGCAGAATCAGACTGGGCCAGAGGTGCTGAGGCCGAGGTGGCCATGGTGCAGCCCAGATTCTATGTCCCTAATTAATTCCTTTTTCAAAAACGCTCCTGCCAGGTGCTGCTGGGGACTGGGTTTCTGCATGGCGTGGCCTCAGGAGCAGGGAGGTGTGGGGGAGGCTGTGCCACCCCGGGGAGCATCTGGTGAGCACAGCAGGCTACCAGGTGGGCAGCTGGGTGCGGAGAGCACCTGGTCCCCGCCAACCTCCCCCACACCCGCCATCCCCAAACTCACTGCTCGGGAAACCCCGGCCACCCCTCCCCCGCGCTCCCTGCCGGCAGCGGAGCCCATGCGTCAGAGATAAGCGGCCCCCGGTCCTCTGGGTCCTCTGAAATCTGTGTCTGTGTCTTTCTTTATCCCCTGTTGTCCCCTTGGCAGGCATGTGAGGCTCTGAGCAGCCCTCGGTAGGGTATGGTGGTGCCCACCTGTAACCCCAACACTCAGGGGGCTAAAGCAAGACGACTGGTACAAATTCAAGGCCAGCTTGAACTACACAGTGAGACCTCGCAAAAATCCAACGAAAAACACAAGTTTTTAACACTGCTCCTGACCAACACCTGTTACAACCAAGCATCCTGCCAGTTCCCTAAGGACACACGAACAGCGGCGTCACCCAGACCCTCTGTGCCCCCTCGGGGCCCTGGGCCGGCGCCACCCGCTACCTTGAGGGACAGCACGGTGCTGGCCAGGTTGGTCCTCTGGATCTCGGGCACGTTGGTGGTCAGCATCTCGTCGCGGTAGGCGCGCTCCGTGTACAGCCGGTAGCATTTCCCGGGGCCAGTGCGGCCGGCCCTGCCCGCACGCTGCTTTGCCTGGGCCTGGGGACACACGGGACAAGAACATCAGACACTGAGGACGGCGGCGTCTGTCCCCTCCCGGGAACACCCAGCACGTCACAGGGCACAATACAACAACCCCGAGCGGTTAAGGTCACAAGGAAGTGAGAACGGACCGGGACCCACGCTGGGTGGACCCTGCGGCTCTGCTACTGGGATCACAGCCATGGGGCTGCAGCGCCAGTGATGGACGGCCCCGGTCACGCTGGTGTCCCCGGGACTGCGGCTGGGGGCTGGGGCTAGGGCCCGGCTCGAGCTGTGCCTGCAGGGTCCCACCTCCTCCTGGCTGCCCCTCCCTATCACGCATGGGGCGCGCCTCTGCCAGGCCCTGCCACGCAAACCCCTCAGCCTTAGGTCCCCCAAGAGGAACACTGACCAGGGGCGTTTTGGTGTGCAATGCGACTCCTGGCCCTGGGCTTCCCCTGCACTGGGCTGTTTCCTCAGACTCCCAGATTTCCACCTGGATCCACTAGGCACTGGGACAGTGAACTGCACACAACACGAAGCCGAGCTCCTCCTGGGCCCCGCGGAGGCAGGCACGGTATCGGGGCTCTGCGGTCACCCACGGCCCCATGATGAAGAGTGGAGCGGGCAGGGTACAGAGGTGGCCACACTGCCCCCGGCGCCACACACTGCAGTCCCCAGAGCAGGGCAGGCCACACAGGTTTGAGATTGGCCTGAGTCCACACCCCGCCCCCACAACTGCACCACGCATACTGGGGCAACAGGCCACCCACAGTCTCCTCTGCCACACGGCTGGTGCTCCGTGAGCCCGTGAGAAACCTCAGGGCACTGCCCGCACCCTCTGCCGTCTGCTAGGTGATCTGAGTCAAGATGGAAAATGGCGTGGTGTGCACGCCTGTCGTCCCAGCACTCGGGAGACTGAGGCAGGAGGGTCCTCAAGAGTCCAAGGCCAGCCTGGACTGCAGAGTAACACCTTGTCCCAAAATGACCAAAATAAAATAATTTTTAAAAAACTCTTTTCTAGTCCAGCACGCTGGGGTCCAAGCTCCTCTGCGATCAGGTTCTGCCGAGACGCTGCTCCAGACCCACGGGAACATGCTGCCCCCGCTGACACCTCTGCCCCTGTCGTGCAGCTCCAGCGCCGACATGTACCTGGGAGATGGGCGTCACCACGAGCTGGTCGATGCCCGTCTTGGAGTTGTAGACCTTCTGCTTCACAAAACCGGGGTCCACCACATAGTAGATGCCATCAATGGTCAGCGAGGTCTCTGCGATGTTGGTGGCAATCACGACCTGGACGAGGCCGGGACAGAGCAGGGTGAGAGAGCTTACAGGGCTGCACACGGGGAGGCCGTGCCCTCGGAGGGTCACCATGTGCCCGGCTGCTTGGTGCCTTCCTCCATGGCTAGGCCGAGTGGGGGGCCCCTTGGGGAGCAGGACAGGAAAGAGGTGGCTGATCTGAGCCACTTCAGCTCCCTGTCCAGACCCAGTGCAATGACTGCCACCATCACCCCCAAGACCCCAGGAAAGCCACAGTCTCCTGGCTCAGCATGGGCCAGGGCAAACGAAGCTTCCCCTCCCCGGCGAAGGCTGCTGCCATGCGGGGCGCAAGGCGGACGGCTGCCTGCCCCGCTGCGAACATGAACCACGGAGCCACAAGTAAGTCCAATGGCTATGCACGTGGCAGCAGCCGCCACCTCGGCCTGGCGCTGCTGTCCCCCACCCTGGGGCCCCGCTCAGTCCTTAGGAAAGCAGTGCTGGGAGACGGGAGGACTCGGCCCCGCCCGCCTTTCCAGTAACTGCTGCCCCTGCAGCGGCCTGACTTTCCCTGCCGCCCAGGAACCCGCAATGCGGCCTGTTCCAGCTCCCTCGTCATCCCAGCCCATCTGTCTCTACTCCTAAGGAAATACCCAGAGAAACGGCCACTCGTGTGTGTGTGTGTGTGTGTGTGTGTGTGTGTGTGTGTGTGTAAGTGTACCTGTGTACATGAAGACCCGTAAATCAAGCCAGGTGAGGCAGTGCACACAGGTCATCTGTCCTCCAGGAGACCGAAGCAGGAGGATTCCAAGTTTGAACCCAGCCTGTACAACTCGGCAAGACTCTCTCTCAAAGCAAAAATAAAACAGACCAGGGACGTGGCTGAGTGTGCAGGCCCTGGGTTCCATCGCCCACCATGTAAAACGCACAATGGGAGACAGCAGAGCATTGCCAGTGTTCCTAAGTCCACAGGGGAAACACTAAGCAGCAGTGGACACCGAGTGGGCCTAAGAACCGTCCTCACTGGCACACAAGCAGAGACCAGCTAGGTGTGGTGGTGCACACCTGTCATCTCAGCACTTGGGAAGCTGAGGCAGGGGGACTGCTGTGCACGTGAGGCCAGCCAGGGCTCCAAGGCGAGATCCCGACTCAAAGCCCAGCAGGCTCACGGGACAGCACCAGACAGTGGCCACAAATGGCCTCGAACATAGCTGTGTGTGTCCGCGGGACACCACTACGCCCATGGATGTGTCACATGCGTTAACTGGAAAAGCCTGACACAGACAGAGGTGGGGAGATGTCCTGACCAGACCCACCCCCGCGGCCCGCGCCTCACCTTCCTGCTGCCCGGTGGGGCGGGGTCGAAGATGCGGGTCTGCATCTCGCTGGGCAGCGCGGAGTACACGGGCAGGATGATCAGCTCGGGCACGTCAGGGCCCAGAGACTTCATCCGCTCGTATAGGATCTCGCAGGCCGTGTCGATCTCCTCCTGCCCAGTCAGGAAGACCAGGATGTCGCCTGGGGGAGTGGAGCAGGACGTGAGCGCGCACGCATGTGTGTGTATGTGTGTGTGTGTGCGTGCACACGCACGCGCATGGGGTGCTGGATCTCAGACTCAGGGCCTCACACGTGGAAGGCAAGTGTGACACGGAGCCACAGCCCCACCCTGTTTCTCTCTGCTGTGTTGGCCCCAGATACCTGGGCTCAAATGATCCTCCTGCCTCAGCCTCCCAAGCAGCAGGGACTACAGCACCTGGCTTGTGCAGTTTAACTCGAGTCCACGGCAACAGACTTCCACACGACGGGAAGCACACCTTCCTATTCTGACCTCTCAACAGACCCTGGCAACATCTATCTGTGTCTGAGAAGCTGCACTTCCGGGGCCTCATACCATGCCCACCAAGCAAAGGTGCTGTCAGCCAGGTGGGCAGTGCACGTCTGTAACTGGGGCGCCGGGGACTGTGAGCCCAGCCTGGGCCATTAGGTCACTCCATGGGCACAAAACCCCGCCAAGGACTGAGGGTGTGGTTTGGTGTGAAGGCCTCGAGTGCCATGCCCGTACCGTGTGTAGGCTATGCGCACACACACACACACACACACGCACGCACACACGTGCATACACATACGTGCACGCGTGCGCGCACATACACACGCGCATGCACACACAAACGCACACAAACACGCACACACATGTACACGCGTACACACGCGCACGCACACACGCGTGCGCACACACACACATGCACGCACGCGCACACACACTACACCGAGAGGCCCTGACGGACGGGCGCCCACCCGGCGGCTCAGTGAGGTGGATCTGCATGACTGTGATGAGGCTGGCGTCCAGGTAGTCAGTCTCAGGCTCCTTGGTGTACAGGATCTCCACGGGGTAGGTTCGGCCCGGGATGGTGAAGATGGGGGCCTCGTAAAAGTACTGGGAGAACTTCACCGCGTCCAGCGTGGCCGAGGTGACGATCAGCTTCATGTCAGGCCGCTTCTGCACGGTCTGGGGGACACAGCGGGTCAGGTGCACGGGCCGCGCGGGGTGGAGGCACCGGGCCCCGCCAGCCCGCGCACCTTCTTGAGCAGCCCGAAGAGCACATCGGTGTGGATGGTGCGCTCGTGCGCCTCGTCCAGCATGATAATGGCGTACTGCGTCAGATCGGGGTCGATCAGGCACTCCCGCAGCAGCATGCCGTCCGTCATGTACTTGATGACAGTCTCTGGGCTGGTGCAGTCCTCGAAACGGATGGTGTAGCCCACCTGCCTCGGGGTGGCATGGGGCTCAGACGCGCTCCCCCAGCCCCCAGCACACTAAAGCGAGACAAGACTCCCACCACAGCCCATTTCCTGGCATCTGCAGACGAGGTCCAGGCTGGCCTCAAACTTGAGGTAACTGTCCTGCCTTGGCCTCCCAAGTGCTGGGATGACAGGTGTGCGCCACCATGCCTTGCCTTTTCGTAGCCATTACCTTTTTCGTAGTTTTTTAAAATGGGTATATTTTAGATATACTCAACAGTCACGCAGGTCCTAAGGGATGTGCACCTGCACCGATTTGCGCCAGTGATACACACTGCCACTTCTTCCCCACTCCCCTCCCGCCTCCAGCCCCTCTTCCTGCCTTAGTATAGAACCTGTGTCCACTGCCTCTGCCGCCCCTCTCCTTATCTCCCCCGGGCCCTGCGTGCTCCTCTCCTTTGAACACTTTTCCTGGTTCCCAGTATCTACCACACTCATTGCTCGGCACTGACACTTGGAACACGATCTTAATAAAAATTTCACCACGATGCCTCGTGTTCCTAGGCTGGGACATGACCATGAGCCTGCAGAGGAGGACGACACACACAGTCCCTTGGGAGCGCACCCACCTCCTGGCCCAGGCAGCAGCCGAACTCCTCGGACACACGCTTGGCCACGGACATGGCGGCCACGCGCCGGGGCTGTGTGCAGCCGATCTTGCCGCGGGCTGTGTAGCCGGCCTCAGCCAGGTACTGGGTGATCTGCGTGGTCTTCCCGGACCCGGTCTCCCCGATGACGATGAGGATCTGATTGTCATGCACGGCCTGCAGGCGCAAAGGAAAGACAGGGTCACCCTGTCCCCGGCACCTCTTCCCCCAAGTTACTCATTTCTATACAAACAGCGAAGGAACCAGCAAGTGTGAGTCCGGCGACCCCAAGGAAGCCAATGGCCTAAAACTGGGCCCCGGGAACCAGAAGCAGGAACCAAAGCACTGTCCTGGCCGCTGGGGTCCCTCGGCCAGTGTCCCCTGCAGTCACTGCCTGGGCTGCTGGCCCTGTGCCCCCACACTGCCCACCGGAGGCGGTGCAGGCTCCCCCGGCCTGCTCCGGGGCCGCGCCCACCTGCACCAGCTGCCCCTTCAGCCTGTAGATGGGCAGGCCCTCCCGCTGCTCCACAATGGACAGCTGCGTCTTCTTGCCGTATGACGCCTTGTTGCCACCAAACGCGTGCTTCTTCCACTCGGGGATGTCGCTGGGCATCACCCCGATGCCTCGCATGTTGGCCGCAATCTGCCGGCCTTCGGCTGGAAGGAGAGGCCACTGGCTGAGTCCCACCCCCACCCTGACTCGGGGACCCCCGGGGGCCCCAGGGGTGCTGATCGGCAGGCGCTGTGAGGGCACCCAGCCCTGACCTGAGTACTCGACTCACCCATGCCGGGGGGGCCCCGTGGGTTACATTCACCAAGCTGGGCCACCGCTTGCTTTTGGAATACTGTCACCCTCCTGGGGAGGAAGCGACCCCTCCCTTCCCCAGTGACCTCTAGGCTCTAACTAGGGTTTTCACGGTTACCCCGGGGCCTGCCTGCCAAGCACGCCATGATCACAGCCCTGAGGGAGCCAAGGCCGGAGGTCTGCAAATTCCGGTTGCCAGGGCAACTCAGCAAGACCCTGTCCCTAAATACAAACTAAACAGCTGGGGGTGCAGCTCGGGGGTGCAGCCTGGGGTCTGTCCCCAGCTAACCCCGGACACTATGTGAGGAACAAAGAAACAACTTGTGGGGGCCGGGGACTTAGCTCAGTGGCTTAAGCACCTGCCTGGCAAGCACGAGGTTGTGAGTTCGATCCCTGCTACAAAAAAAAAAAACAAAAATTGTGGTGCAAGCGTGTAATCCTAGCACTCGGGAAGCTGAGGCAGGAAGATCACTGAGTTCCAGGTCAGCCTGGGCTTTTTTTTTTTTTTTTTGTACCGGGGATCGAACTCACGACCTCACACTTGCCAGGCAGGCACTTAAGCCACTGAGCTAAATCCCCAGCAGCCTGGGCTACACAGGGATACTACCTCAAAAAAACAAAACAAAACACATAATGGTGCTCTGGACGTACCACACCTTTGATGACCAAAGCCCTGGAAGAGGAGCCCATCGCGAAAGGTGAAGAGGGGCAGGCCCAACACTGCACCTGCCTCCACACAGCCAAACATCACCCACACCAACGAGGCCCACACAGCCTGCAGCCTAGCTCCTGACTCTTCCATCCTTGGGCCCAAAACTGGCCTCCTGGGCTCTGGACCACACACCTGAGGTGCAGCCCGGACCGCACCCTTGAACTCCCAGGTGGGGGGCTCGGAGCCCCCCTGCCCAGGCCACTCCCGAGCAGCCACAGTGGTCAGGCCCCGGAAGGTCCAGAGAAGGCTGTGCCGGCCCTCTACAGACAGAGGGCAGGTTCCGCCCGTAGAGCCTCTGATGGGGACGGGCTCTAGGACTGCTGTGAGTGATTTATTCTGTGAGAGTGCAGGGGATTGTAAACCTTTACATGCCTGAGCTTTGGCAGACTTTTGGGAGGGAGAAGCCACAGGGGCTTCTGGGAAGGAGGAGACGCCCATTACCAGGGCACAGCTTTGAACCCTGCCATGATGACTGTGCTGTCTCTTAGACGGGGACCCTAACAGGTCTCCCTGTACAGCCCAGGGTAACTTTGACAACTCTTGCAGCAACTCCCGAGTGCTGGGACCACAGTGTGTGCCATCACACCAGGCTTTAGAATAAATTGTTTTTTGTACCCGTAATCAAACTCAGAACCTTGCACTGCCAGGCAGGTGCTTGTGCCACTGAGTTGTATCCCCAAAAAGAAATTTCTTAAATTTCTTAAAAAAAACTCAGCCAACCTATGATTTGACCGGGGTTACATAATCATTTCTCTGTTGTTTCCAATGTGGGGTAAAAAACGAAGCCAGCCGACACCCTCTGACGGAGAAGGGACCCGAGGCGCCCCGTCCTACCGTCGGGCAGGGGGTCCACCCAGTGCTTGTTGAGGCCCATGGGGATGGAGTCCATCTCGGCCTCGCGCTGCGCCTGCTTCAGCTCGCGCCGTTCCTTGGCCAGCGCACTCTGCATCATGGCAGCCTGGGACAGGGAGCCGTCAGGGTTCTGCGTAGAAGGGAGGTGGTGTCACCAGTGTCCCCAGGAGCCCAGGCTGCAGCAGAGCCAGGCTCCTCCGGGACGGGGCCAGGGAGCAAAGCCAGACGTGTGACAGCCACTAAGGAGCTGGCACAGAGGACGGGAGCCCGTGGGCCTTGGTGTGAAAGTGGCTGTGGTCCTGGGGGCGAACCCTTAGCCACGGTGGCACCTGCGGGCGCTGCAGGAGGTCACAGACTGCCATGCACGTCCCGGTCCTGCGGGGCCTCCTCTCCGCGGCTCCTGTGCCTGCTGACCACGTGCCCTCCCGTGCCCACCTGTGCCGCAGAGGCCTGGCCTGGTGCTCCCCCGGCTCACCTTGACGATCTTGATGGGGCTCATGTCCATGCTCTGCTTCGTGTGGCCCCGTAGGAACGGGGGCTCCTCCTCCACCAGCTCGATCTCCAGGTCCTCATCTGGGTCCGGACGGGGGAGGAGGCCACACAACAGAGACACGGTCACTCGCACTCCCATCAACACCGACCACCTTCCCCCACAGGGCTTCCTCAGTGGGGGCAAAGTGATGACCTCAACCCCGCGCCCACCTGTCCCTCCCCCGGGGTCTGGAGGGAAAGCTCGGCCTCAAGAGAACACTGCACTGCACTGACAGCGTGGGGCACAAGGTGCTGCCACCCCACTTCACAGTGAAGGACTCTCAACCCACTGCGCAGGGGCAAAACCTCTTCAAAACGAGCCGGGAAGACAGGCCCGGCAGGCACCGTCCCACCACACACAGGAGGCCGAGGCAGGAGGGCTGCTGCGAGTGTGCGCTCAGCCTGAGCTACGGAGCGAGACCCCGTCTCAAGCACCCCCACCCCAGAGAGATGGAGCGCAGTGGGACTGCTGGGGCCATCCCGGCTTGAAGGAGGCCAAGGGGAGAGATCGCACATCTGAGTCCCGCCTGGGCCTGAACGAGACCCTGTCTCAAAAAATAAATAACGACTGTGGGCACAGCTCAGGGCAAAGCGACAGCCAGTCAGGGAAAAAAGAGGCCAGTGCTCAGCCCCAGGAGAAAGAGGGAGAGGGGGTCACTGACCCATGGGGCTCCCTGCGCCCCTGCCACCCTCACTGCCACTGGGAGAGGGGTGCAGCCGGCGCTGCTCTAGGACTCAGTTCCCAATTATAAAGCCTCGCGGACGGGCGGAGTGGACGGCCGGCTTAAGAGCAGCGCCTCGAATGCAAGTGCCTGCCTGGCAAGTGTGGGAGTTCCAGCCGGTACCTCACCAAGACCGTGAGATCAAACTTCTCCCCCAACATGAGAGCTGTGACTTTTTACACCCTGGAAACACCAGCGACAAGGGCGCTAACCGTCCCACCAGCGAGCTCCCTGCTTCCACCCAAAGGCCTCGGGACACACCGGGACGGTGTGGGGTGCTGGCGGCCGGGCCCGAGCATTACCTTCCTCATCGTCCACCTTCGGGAGGATACCAGTCTCCTCATCGAAGTCTGGAAACTCCTCTTTGGAGAGGACGTTGGCCGCGATCATCTAAACCAAAGGACAGAGGCGATGCCATCACTCAGCAGGACCAGGGTCTGCAGCCCCAGCCCAGGGGCTACTGCAGGACGCGGGTTTCTCCTCCTCCGACCAGGGATGTCCTGGGTCCCTGGGGTGGGGGGGCCCTGCAGCACAATAAGCCCTGGGAAGGAGCATGGAGCCGCATCCGGCAGCCCCGCACAGAGCCCCACGGCCCTCTAAGCCCCCTGGAGAGGGGCGAGGACAGGACAGAGGCCTGAACACAGCTGGGGCTCCTGTCCCGGAAGCCCCAGGGCTGCCACCCCTGCTTGTGGGGCACCAGGGCCCAGGATGGTGGTAGCCGAGCCCCAGAGTCTCCTCCCTCCCCACGGCGCCCCACCTGCTTGATCTCCCACTTCTCGGGGTCCGAGATGCGTGTCAGGCGCTTGCGCTCCAGCGAGTCGTCCTCCACCTCGGGGGCGCTGACCAGCGACAGGTGGCTGGGCCTGTCTGGGTTCCGCATCGCGGTCTCCTCGCTGGCCTCCCCGACCAGGTTCCGCCGGCGGTTGGGGTTCAGGTCCTCCCCGCTCTCCTGATCCACGTCCTAGGCAGGGCGGACGCTGGTCACTCTGTGCCCTCGGCCCTGCCCCTGCCCGCAGCCACCACACACCCACCTTCATGCTCAGGCTGGTCTTGGTCCCAGTGAAGGACAGCACTTTGACCTTGACCCGCTGACCTTTGCTCACCACGTCCGCCACGTTGGCCACGCGGCCCTCACGCCGCAGCTCGGAGATGTGCACCAGGCCTTCCCACCGCTTCCTGGGGAGGGGCGGGAGGCTGAGCCCACGGGGCCACTGCAGGGCGGGACAGGACGGCGCAGGGCGGCTCGGCACATACACCTGCCCCGAGTGGGGCAGCGAGGCCCAGCCCCCGGGGCTGAGGGCAGGCGGGGAGGAGGAAAACGCAAAAGCAAAGGGGAGAACGGAAGTCTCAACCTCACGAGGAGGAAGCCAACGACCGAGAAGCATCAGCTCTGCCACCAGGGCACGGGACAGGGCCCGGCTGGGGAGGCGGAGACCCTCCCTCCCCAGGTTCCTGAAGGCTCTGGGGGGCAAGGGTGACTGCTCCGGGGCAGCTGAGAACAAAAGGACGCTGAGGGGAGGCTGAGGCAGGGAGATCACAAATTTGGGTCCCGCCTAAGACTCAGCCAGAGCCATTTCTCATTAGAATACGAAAGGGGGCTGGGGACCCGCTCAGTGCAAGGCCCAGGGTTCCGCCCTCGGCATGGAGAAAGGAGAGTCCACTCCCGAGCCTCGGAGCTGACCAGTGCCTGCATCCCCGCACCCCTCGGCGGCGGTGGCAGCGAGAGCAGCGCCTACCTCAGCCCCTCCAGCTGCACGAAGCACCCGAACTGCATGATGCTGGTGACCTTGCCATTGTAGATGTCGCCGATGGCCGGCTCCTCGGGCGGCGGGCGGTCCACGTGCTTGTCCCGCCATCTGTCCAGGGCCCTCTCCCCGTACTTGTCCCGGGGCTCCTTCCGCTCCTTGGGGGGGCTCTGGCTCCTGCTCCTGGACCGGTACCTGGACTTCCCCTTATTCCTGTCCCGGCTCCGGGACCGGTGCCTGCGCCTGTGGTCTCTGTCTCTGTCTCTGTCCCGCTCTCTGTCTCTGTCTCTGTCCCGCTCCCGCTCCCGGCTCCGGCTGCGCTTTTTCTTCTTCATCCTGTCCCTGATAAATCAACAAGGACCTGTTTGAGAAAGAAACCAGCCGGACCTCATGGCTGTACCCCGAGGGCCCGCACAGCACACATGGCAGGCAGGCGGCTGGGGCTGAGCGGGGAGCGGCCTGGGCCCAGCTGCGCCCAGAGCCATCAGCACCGCCGCACACACGTGCCAGCGCAGGACACTCCTGACTGCAGCCCCAGCCCCAGCATCTCTGTCTCTCCCACGTCTGCCTGACTCGGTCCTTTAACCACCAGGGCCGCCCACACTCCCGCCACTCACCTGTGCTCTGAGTCCCGCGGCTTCTCCTGGCCCGCAGCACTGGGCATCAGGGCCTCCAGCTCTTTCAGGACATCCACGGCGACCTTCACGTCGTCCTCGTCCAGCATGGTCTGCAGGGCAGAGGGTGCATGCGGGGTCAGCATGCTGGGGTGGCTGGGGCCGACAGCCCTGGTAGCATTGCCACCACCTGGGTGACAGAGGCAGAAGACACACGGATCCCCAACAGCGCAGGCGCCCCGAGAGTGATTTGTATCGTGTTAGCTTTGGTGGACATCAAGAAGCACACAGAGGCACATGTGCAGGCCAGGGGTAAATGCTGCCCCGTTCTTTTCTGATTTCTCTGCTTTTGTTTTTGTTTTTCTGAGATAGGGTCTTGCTGGCTAGGCCAGGCTGGCCTCAGAACTGCAGTGATCCTCCTGCCTCAGCCTCCCCCTCCTGCGTGCTGGGAGACAAGTGCCCACCAGGCCCACTGCCGTTCTGCACACAGATTCTGGTAGCTGAGGGCCCTGAGGGTCCCGGGGCTGCTGTGCTGCTGTCTCTGCATCACCTGTCTTTGCCCACTGGGTCACTTTCAGCGTTCCCCACCCACTCCTCACCCCTTGAGAGGGTACAAGAGGTACTCGACAAACACTTAGGAAAGTCGAGGTGAAAACAAAAGTGCCTCAAAACTTAGGCCCCTCAGGCATATTTCCAGAAGAACTGAAAACATCGTACCACAGTGATTTATGTGCACCCATGTTTATAGCAGCACAATTTGTAATAGCCAGATCTTGGAAACAACCTAAGTGCCCATCAACTGAGGAATGGATAAAAAAGTTGTGGCATTTTTATACAATGGAGTACTACTCAGCTATAAAGAATGATCACATCAAGATATTT
>PVJX010020961.1:0-32604 GCA_004027295.1 Dolichotis patagonum
GGGGAGGGGCAGGAGAGGCAGCCAAGCAGCGGTGCAAAGGCAGTGGAGGAGGACGGGAGTGGAGGGGAGGGAAGGGAAGGGAAAGTAAGAAGAGGGGAAAAGGAAAAGACAGAAACGAGGCCAGCTGGACCTAGAGAATGAAAGGAAAATGTCTATCTTGCAAGAATACAGTCAGGAAAGTACTATGTCCGCTATTGTACACTGAGGAGCTCACACCGGCCTAACAGAGGAGTAATTAACCCTTTCACAGCACTACATTTTTGTAAGGACCGATAGAAGGTAAACACACGCCACACCCTCCAAATCACACAAAGAAATGTTGGGTCATGCGGGGAAAACAGAGCGGGCGCTCGGATGAGAGACGCACAGATTCCACCAACCACCGGCTCCCTGTTAGATACTCGGGCAGAACTGCGGCGCCTACGTCTGCACTGAGAATGTGCAGACTGGTTCCTCCTCTTTATGCCCCAAACCCAACAACACAACAGCTCCTCACGTGGCACCGATGCTGTGGTAGATGTCATACGTCATCTAGCGCTGGTTTGCAGTGCTCGGGGGGACGCTGGGGGTCATAAAACTGAGGGTCCCTGGGGCCAGGGCAACAGAAAGAGGTGTAGTAAAGAGGACTGAAAGGCAACCAAAATTGGTTTCTTTGATTTAAGGAACTAAGGAAAACAACTAAGAGACAAAGAATGAAAAGATAAAGATGACAGTGATAAAATACAGAGAAAAAGAAATAATGGTTCCTGACAAATGGTTTCACGGGTTTTGTTTGCTTGCTTGGTTTTGGTTAACTTCAGGGAAAACATAAATAAATAACACCCCTGAATGTCTGACTGGGAAGCCAGGCGAGGCAGGCTGTGGCTGTCTGTCGCCAGGGGCGGAGCTCCGCCCAGAGGCTCTGCTTGGGTCAGCGCTGCCTCTTGACCTGCCGGGGTGCAGTTCTGTCGTCTACAAGGAAGGGGGTCCAAACCTGCTCTTGGATGTTCAGGGGACCTGCATGTGTCTCTGTGCTTCAACTCTCCTTTACTGTGAAATTAAAAAAAAAAACAAAAAAAAAACTACTATTGATTTCTCCAACTTGCAAAGCATTATTAAACTGAATGAAAAAAATTGATGGTCACTATGAAACCAGTGAAAACAGACATATATCTGAATAAACAATGCAGGCGACATCATCCTTTGAAAAGAGAGAAAGAATAATGCTACTAGAGTAAGCCGCTAATGATGTAAATATGGACATCCAAGAATACATAATCCACATGGAAGAGGAAAAGGACAGATCCGGTCATCCCCATGGGCTCTGGGGTTGGCAACTCAAAAACTGTTTCACCATTGTTTCTGGGAATTCAAGGTGTTGCAAAGTTCAGAGGAAAGCAATGGGACCCACCGGGATTGCAGCAGCAATGAGAAAGTGGTTTTTAGTTAGAAAATCTCGAAATCTAATAAAAGAATTAAATATAAATGTAAGCTTTACTGCCTCATTGAATTATATCACTGGCCACATACTCAGTGTTTTCATTAAAAATTTTAATATTTAGGTTTTAAGTAGAAGTGGATAATCAAAGAGAATTAGTTACTTAGAGGAAATGCAGGACATGAACAATTTTTTTTAAAAAACCCTGAAACAATGCAGAGAGACTATTTTAAGAGGAACGTGTAAGCGTATTTAAAGAGGTAAGAGATAATATTACATTTATGGAAAACAGGACACCATTCCTTAAAATAGCTACAAAGATTAAAAAGAACTCCTGAAATATTAAAAGTATGATTAAAGTAAAATGCTCACATAGTAGGTAGAAAAGTCCAAAAAAAAAAAAAAAACCTGGGCCAGGAGTTTAGCTCAGCGGCATAAGCACCTGCTTTGCAAGCATGAGGTGAGTTCAATTCCTGGTACAAAAAAAAATAGGTAGAAAAGTCTGAGAACTGTCCCAGAAAATTATAATCAAAATATAAAGATTGAAAACCAAAGAGAAGGTTTTCGTTCTAGGAGACAAAGAAAAAATTCTAGGAGGCCAAGAAAGAGAAAACAAAGTGAGAAAATAAAAGTAAAAAGCCAGGGAAATTTCTCAGCACTAAAGGATGTGGACTTGCACACTGGGAGGACCCACAGGCCCCCAGCACGGCAGATTCAGAGGAGGAAAAGGAACAGGTAAAGGCTCACATCAAGGTGCATCATGACACGTTAAGACCAAAGGCTTAAACGCTCCCAGAAAAACAAAAATTAAAGCACGATGACACTAGATTTATCCAAAAAGGTCTTACATTCTATAAGACACAACAGAAAAATGTATTGAAAATTCTAAGGCAACAAAATTTCCCACCTATAAGTCCCTGTCCAGCCAAAATATCAAACAGATGTGGAGACAGAATGAATATTCATCACAAGGAATTCACTCACTATTCTTTTGGAGACTGCTCTCAAAAAATCGGGTATGGGAGTAGATAAAGGAGAAACCAAGAGGAAAGACAGTGAAATAGGACAGATGTGATCAATTGAAGAAAGGACAAAAGGAATCCAGATGGCAGAGGACGTGGGGTGGGTGACAGGTGCAGAGCAGACCTGCAGAGACAGGCATCAGAGAATTCATGAGATCTTCAAGAAAATCAGATTAATCCATTCATCAATGAGCTGGGAGAGGAAACCGAAGGTAACAGAGAGAATCCATGGGAAACCAAATCAGTAAAAAGAAAATCGATGGGAAAACAGTGAGCAAGAGACGAAATATGGCGGCATCTCAGGGCTCAGCCGTACAGTCATACTCCCAGTTCACTGGTTTAGATCTAGACTGGAAGGACCCCCAAAGGCTCAAGCATCCAGGGTGGGGCTTCAGGAGGGCAACTGGATGAGCAGGGCACAAGCTTCAGCAATGGACAGTGCACTGGGCAGGGCATAGCTGGACAGGGCCCCCCTGGAGAAGAGGGGGTACTGGGGCATGACTTTGAAGGACACGTTTTTTTCTCAGGCTTTTTCCTTTTCTCTCTGCTTCCTAGCTACCATAGGATGCCCAGCTTTCTTCTACCACAGTGTCGGTCCACCATGATGAGTCTGACTTCACATAGGCCTGAGGCAATGCACTAAGCAGTCCATGGACTGAACCCCTGAAACCATGAGCCTAAATCCTCCTCTCTCCTTTAAGGACAGTGTGTTGGATGCCTTGTCCCAGCCACAGGAAAGTGACGATCCTCTGAATCAACTACAGGGCATGCATGCGTGGGTGTTAACATTTTCTTGGTTTGCACATTTATAGTTTAAAAGTCAGTTCCATGTACCTGTGTGTATTCCCATTAAGATATATACAGCAGAGCTGGCATGGTGGCACATCCCTGTCATTCCAGTACTTGGAGGCTGAGGCAGGAGGATTACAAGGAGAACTGCCAGAAGCTCAAGGTCAGCCTGAACTATATAGCAAGACTCTGTCTCCCAAAAATACGTCTATATCTATATCTATATCTAAAACATAGAATACAGAGATAAACAGAATGATCAGTAATTCAAATTTAGAATTTCCACATAAAACAAACATTAATTCCTGCATCTAAATTTTTGAGAGAACTTAGTAAAAGATACTTATTCCAACTGCAGTTTGTATGCACATTTCTTGAAGTTTAAATAAAATCAACCCCAAAATGTAAAACTATATACTATAAATATGAGAAATTAAAAGGCAGTAACATCACTTTTGTCTGCCAAGAAAAATAGAGGCATTAAACTAAGAAAATATTACATCAAAGAATTCAATAAATAGTTGGCCATAAATTTAAAGACCAACATGAGAGTTTTCTTATATATAAATATAAACCAATTAAAATTAGAAGGAAACTTGCAGTTGTAGGTGTATTAAATGGCATAAAATGTGAAGAGCTAACCACAACGAGAAATATGTAGAATATATTAAATTTCAGGCCATCAGAAGGTTTGCTTCCCATGGGCAGCCAGCGGGAGCAGGGACCCACCGGGTAACACCAGTGCACTCGTGGGCATTGGAGACTCTTTCTTCCTTTGGGCAGCTGTCACCCACTTGAATCAGACAAATACGTCCCTGTGTACCTTCCACCATCGCAGGAGTCCCAGTGTAGACATACAGGCTGAGAGAAGAAGCAGCCCTACCACCAGGCACCCCTGGACATCGGGAAGGCCCCAGTGTAGCTACACAGGTCTGGAGAAGCCTGCCTGACACCCTGCTACTTCCCTGAAAATCTGGGGTCAGAGAAACCCAGGTGCCTGTCCCATTTCCCTACACCATGGAGGGGCAGCCAATGTGGGAAATGCCTGGGGCCCCACAACCAGCTTGTTGGGAGGAACCCAGGAGAATGTCAAGATGCAGGAGCAAAAGGCATTCCCAGACCTCCAGCCCACACAGAACAAGTCTGGGAGATACAGTCATGGAAGAAAATGGAATTCACACACCTGAACTCTCTGAGAGGATAGCAACTGACCTAAAGAAACAACTACATGAGATTATAAAAGTAATCAGATCAGAAATAATGTCTCCAGTAAAAGAAGAAATCACAAACATAATGAAAGAACTGCTCAGTATAGCTAAAGAAGACATAGATAAAAAAGAGGAGCACTGGAAAATGATAGAAACCTTGAATGAACAATATAGAAAGGAATTACAGTGCATAAAACAAATTTGAAGATATATCCAGGAAATTAAAAAGTTAATTGAAAGCTGACAAAACCACTTGAAAGAGACTGAAGATAGATTTTCAGACGTTGAAGACAGTATTGTAGGTAGCAATCATGAAAGAAAAGATCTCTTAAAAATAATGAGAAACCAGGAAATAACAACTGAATGGCTGCAAGATGAAACAAAGAAAAATAATTTATGAGTAATAGGTATCAGTGAAGAAACAGGAGTCAACACAAATGAAATTGAAAGGCTGTTTACAGAAGTAACAGCAGAAAACTTCCCAAACATGGGGAAAGGATCTGGCATACAGATAAGCGAGGCATATAGAACTCCAACTAGACAAAACCAAAATAAATCTACACCAAGTGATATAATTAACAAGATCCCAGAACTTCAGCACAAGAACAGAATACTAAAAGCTGTTAGAGAAGAGAAACAAATCACCTATAGAGGAAAACCAATCAGAATAACAACAGACTTGTCAACACAAACCATCAAGTCAAGAAGTTTGGGGTGAAGTGTTTCAAAACCTGAAAGAAAACAACTTCCAACCCAGATGGATGTACTCTGCAAAACTATCTTTCAAAATTGATGGAAAAATAAGATCCTTTCATGACAAAGAACAACTAAAGGAACTCATGACCACCAAACCAATCCTACATAGAGTGTTGAAGAACATTCTAGGGAGAGATAAAGATGACCATGGTTCCAGAAACAGCAGCAGAGGAGGGTCATCAAACAGAATAGGTAATTGAAGGGGAAAAGTGGAGAACCAACAATGGGAGGATAGCACGGCAGAGATGAACTGTAACCATTAATGCAGATGGTCTTAATTTACCAATAAAAAGAAACACAGGGACAGTGGATCAAGAAGCACTATCCATCAATATACTGTATATAAGAAGCTCATTTAACTTGAAAGGAAATTCATAGACTGAAAATCAAAGGAGAGAAAATAATTGTTTCTGTGATAGGAGACCAGAAAAAAAGCAAGAGCAATTTGCCCATTAAACACAGAATGGATAAAAAGATAGGGTATTTTCATACAATGGAAAGCTACCCAGCTATAAAGCAGGATAATCTCAAGGCTCTTGTAGCTAAACGGATGCAGCTGGAGACCATGTTCATGGGCAAAACGGTTTGAACTCATGTGGGTGAACCCTACCACAAACAACAGGAGTTAGTGGGATCCAAAAAACACAATAGATATTATGAAAGTGACAGGGGAGGAGACACCTAGGAAAGGAAGGTGGTAGCCGCTGTTAATTTCTTATTGTCTTGTCTTAAACTTTTGTATCATTTTCATAATTTTGTTAGGTTTGATTTTTTTTCTGTCTGGTTTTGTTAGATTTTACTGTGTCTGATGATATAGGCAACTATTTTGAAGATAACAGGATATATTATGGTAACCATTGTTGGTTTCCTATTATCTTGTTTTAAAGTCCTATAATGATTTTGTTTTTTTGTTTAATTGGTTTTATTACGGGTTTTTTGGTTTGTTTGTTTGTTTGTTTGACTTTATTATGTGTGATGGTATGGACAGCTATTTTGAAGAAAATGAGACATTATTGTAGCCATTGTTTATTTCCTATCATCTTGTTTTGAAGTCCCATAATACTTTTATTCTTTTGCTTTTATTGGTTTTATTATGTTGTGCTTTCTTTTATTTTATTATATGTGATAGTACGGGCAGCTATTGTGAAGAAAATGAGACATAGTAATCATTGCTCATTTCCTGTTATATTGTTTTGAAATTCTGTAATAGTTTCATTCTTTTGATTGGTTTCAATCTGTTTTCTATTATTTGATGTCACTATGTATGAAGGTATGGACAGGTATTTTGAAGAAAACAGAAGACATTATGGTAGCCATTGTTTATTTCCTGTTGTCTTTCTTTGAAGTCCTGTATTCTTGCATTGTTCTGTTCTGACTTGCTTTGGTCTGTTTTATTCTCTTTAAAATAGAAAAGAATATATTAAAATTCAGTGACATCTATAATAAGAAACTGTAATAAGTGGAAAGTCAGATGGTGATCCTGAAAGAAGGATTTCAACACTTTAAAATTCCTAATACTTGTATGTGTAAACCTAGTTTAAAAAGAGAAGGAAGACCACTGCCGGAAAATGTAAACAAATTTAAAGTTAAAGGCACACAAACAAGTTTGCATACACATCAGCATAACTAAGCACTTAGTACTTGGTAAATAAACTGTTCGAATCAATAAGAAAAGACAGACAGGTACTGGGATTAAGTGTTTGGACAAATAGGTCTTTTAAAATTCACTTTAATTTTTATTCTTTATCCCCAAAGGAGACAGATCTATTAAGAATGAAGTCATAAACTAAAAACCAAAAAAGTACTAAGGAAGGATGAATAGAGAAAAAAATCCATCTTGGACCATGACCTTATTGAGACCCTACTAAGCCCTACTGAGGAGAGCCCTGCAGTTATAAATAAGTAAATAAAAGAAACTTTTGAATAACCGAACCCAGAATGCACTGGGGCCTCTCGCCTCCCATCATAACGGGCTTGGACATGGTACCGTCAGGGTCGCCACCTGCACCTGCGCCGTATGAAACAGCAGAGTGAACTTAGCTGCTCTGTTTGCTTTTGCTGTTCCTTGAGAGCATTTTAGTTCTGACGCAGAGGAGGAACCTGAAAAATGACGCGTGTGGTGCCTGCCCTACAAGAGTGCCCACCTCTTGCCCACAGACAGAGCCCAGCATGTGTCCTCCACTACCAGCCCCAAGAGCTGAGAGCCCTGATGTGCAGAGGGAAGTGCCAGCGTGCACGACCGTCACTTGAGCTGCAGTGACCCAGCCAGTACAGTCTGATCGCATGTGAGTGTGAAGAAGAAATGGCACTGCCTCTGTGCAGCCCCGCAGAGGCACATCTCTGCATGATGCTAACATCCTCCCACCCTCCTTATACAGAGGAGGGAGACAGGGAAGGGTGGGATGGAGAGGCCCTGCAGAGGAGAGAAGAGGGAAAGCAGAGCTGGTTCTTCTGACCACAGCTCCTGGGTGCCGAGTGGTGAACACAGACAATGGGACACCATGGCACAGATGGCTCTGGGCAGACAGGAAGGCGACAGACAGAGAGAGCTAGTGAGACAGACAGACGACTGATGATAAGGACACACACACGTGTGCACGGTTTCAAAGGATATATGTGAAGATAACAATGAAAATAGAGAAACTACAAAGGATTAGGCATAAAAGAAAAAATGAAAAGCTGAATTTGCTGTGAAAATAAATCTCTCAGTTTTTGTAGAAAGCATAGTACAGAAAGGTCCACCTTGCAGACTTGAGAGGGACACGGAGCAAACTTTTCCCGGTGGACCAGGAAGACACAGTTTTCACCAGTCTATGACCATGTTTCTTAGAATTTTTAAGACCAAAACTTGAAGGTAGGTGATAAAAAAAATAGTTATTAAGTACTTTCATGTGCCGCATGGACACTAATACACTCTCATCAAATCAAAAGTAATTTTATTGTCTCTTTTTTAAGAGTAGCAAGCTTGTGTTTTAAAGATAACAACCAAATTCACCCAGTCAGAGTAGCAACAATCGAGGGATAGACTGAGACGGTCTGACTCTAGAATGCGAGCTTGTAAACCCCTGTGCACAGGACATTGCTGGGAGCGGCCTGTGTGCAAACAGGTGCCACGCGGAAGAGGTGGACCAAAGAGCTGCACACGCTGAAAACTCTGAGCCAAGCTCTCCACCTCCCAGGCACAAGAACTCCACTTCCAGTTCTCGTACATCTCAAAGGTTACAATCTGATCTCACCCACAAGACAGGTGAGCTGTCCAGCAGATCCGAGTTTTGGTGTTGCATCCATCCACCTGGGTGGTGTCTGTGTGGATTACAAAATCAGTTCATCAGTGGAAACTGCAATGACTAATTTTACTTTCAAGTGAACAACAAAACCTTCTTTATTTTCTTTTGCCGAGCTTTATTTAATCACATTGTACCAACTGCAGTAATCTGAAAACTAATGACATTTCCATCATTTAATGTCTAACTGACCAGTTGAGTTAGTTTTCTGTCACTATAAGCAAGTACCAGAGATAATTAACTTATAACGAGAAAAGCCTGATTTAGACTCACAGTGTAAAGGTTATAGTCCAGAACTGGGTGACCCACTGCTGGAGCTTTGGAGGCTGTGACCCCCAGCAATGCAGACAGCATGCGGTGAAGCCAAGAAGCACAAGAGACAAGGAGACCAGCATCCCACTGTTTCCTTCAAGGGACCTAAAGACTTCCCACAGGGGCCAGCAGGAAAGTGGGTACACATTGAGACCATAATGCTACGGGAAGTAAACCAGACACAGAAGTCTACATGTCGCATAGTTTCTCTTAGATGAGAGCCCCAAAGTATAAACAAAGAGCAAAATAAAAACAGGGAACAGGAAACAGGAAGATGGGACCTTGGTAGAAGAGGAGACCCAGAGATGGAGGCAGGATAGAGAAGGAGAAGTAAACAGAATTAAGCTGTGCTCTGCCCATGAAACAACTCCCCACCATGAGTGCACACATTATACACTACAAATGTTCACTGATTTTTTTAAAAAAAGGAATATATGGAGTAAGAGTGATAGAAGACTCAGCTGCCACCAACGTCAAACTGGATGACTACATCAAAGCTTTCTACCTCAGGGCCATAGATTCCGCCCCTGCGGAATGGAAAGGGTGGGTCATTTATCATAAGCCACAGTCAGCCTCTCCACATCTGTGATGTCTGAGCGTCCCGGGACAATGACACAGTGCATTACCCACAGCCTCAGAACTGCAAGGGGAGGGGGCATGGGGACAAGAATGGCTCCAAGCAAGGAACCATCTTGCATCAGGGGACCACGCACAGCTGGGGACTGCTGAGTTTCCATTGGGCAGGACCACTGGACACAAACAAGTTCTCCAAGAAGGACTTCCCTGAGGCACCATGGAGCTTAGACAACAATCTGATTCCAATTTGAAGATTAGAAGTTGACATTTGAACTCTCATGTAACTCAATACATGAACTGTCACCTTGAGATTGCTTCTTACATTTAATATCTTTGGGAATTTATCATTTCGTGTCCCCAGCAGCCTCTACTAGTCATTAAAGAAAACCTGGCTCTGTATTAAAAGACTCTTAAGGGGGGAAAAAACAGATTCTAAATCTACAGTAAGCCAAGACCTCAAGTCGTCTTCGACACTTAAACGTCGGGGAAAGGAAGCAATTGTTTCCAATATTCCTCTTCACTGAACATTATCCATTAATTAACAAAATGCTTGGGGACATTTTTCTGTCAGGGGAATTTCAGAATTTTTCTAATACCACTTTGTAATGAAACAGATTACCTACGATGATTTAATTATACTGGCACATCAGTGCAGGCGCTCAGGAAGGTATCTATTGCTATAGGATAAAGTTCCAGTGAAAAATAACAAATTAGAAGGCACGCTCTCCATGCGAAATCAGCAGGGCATTGTGCACACAAGAAGTTTTCCACTAAAAGTGCAGTCTTACGAGGATGTAAGAAGCCACACCTAGGGCGATGCATCAGCAGACGGGGGTAACGTGGACTGAGAACATGCAGGCTGAAGCTAAGGACACCCCTACACTTGCTGTGCTCTGGGGGATCCCCTGAAAGTGAGGCCAGAGCCCAGTGAGGGAGCATAATTAATGCACAGGGCTTCGAGTCCATCACTGTCCCCACAGCTAAATTCAGAGGCTCCCACGTTGCATCCTCTGTGTACCAGCCCCACCTGGGATACAGGCCACTGTCTTCCCGCGGTAAGCTTTTCAGCATGGCAGCGATACTTGGCTCAAGGAAAGGCAGATTCAATGGCACTGGGACTGTCTGGTGGGGAAATGTCACAGCACCTGCTGGCCCGCCCCACTGGGGCAGAAGGATGACTCAAGCTACAGAGCCTGCAGCGGGATGGAAGACTTCCTGATGTGACACAAATTGAAAGACCATGAAATAAAGGAGAAATTAGTATCACCACACCTGTACAAGAGCTAAGACTAGACAAGGGATGATCAAATATACCACAAATAGTTAAATCTTTAAAAACCTTCATACATAAAAGACACATCGCCATTAACCCTCTCCAAAGTCCTCCACTTTGCTTAAGCACGCTCATCCCGTCCGTCTTTCCTGAGTGTTTTTACCAGTCATGACCAAAGATGCAGTGAATTCTGCTGCCGAGTGCCACCCAGTGGAAAGGCAGCTCCTAAATACACGACACTGTCCTCGGCCACCTTATTGGCCTGAACAGTCTGTCTTGTCCCCGAAGTCAAAATGACCATGAAATGGAAACATTTTGAACGGATTCAAGATGTTGAGGCAGCCACAAGAGCACAATTAAAGTCACTCAGGAAAAAGGACTCCAGACCCGATTCCCAAAATCACAAGGACAACAGAGTAAGTGTGTTCCAAGCACAGGCGATTACCACAAGGAGGATTCGCGGACATGCGTCTTTTACAGGAATAAATTTTTAAACATTAAGACATTCACTGTATTTTTAAATCACACCTCATAACTAATTAAGTATGCATGTAAATTATTGACACATACATACACAGATGCATAGTTAGGCAGAACTTCTGCCAAACAGAACTATTGTGAATTTAAAAAATAGCTTTGACTTAAAATTATATGATTTTTTTCATTATTTTCCTAACTCCATATCAGTGCTGTTAAACTGTCACTTAATTTAAAATGGGAGAGAAACAGATTGCCAAGTAGCTCCTCATTGGTGCAGTTATGAATTAAATGACTCTAATTTGTGAGTGAGAGGCTTTATAAGCAACAAACAATTTCTGTATCTTTTCCAGACTAGTGAGCACAAGACTATATGAAGCAGAGTAATTTGTGCATAAATTCTTAAGCGCTGGTTCCATCATACTTAGCACTTCCATGGCGTAATACCAGTTAATAGTTATTGCTCATATAATTCTGTAAGAGCAATCATTAAAGGAAGGGGGAAGCCAGAGCTGCAAAACAAAAATATCTAACCAGGATGCAAACATTACAGTGCATCAAGCTTCGGAAACATTTGCCTGAAAGACTCAAAGAGGGCTCGCGTCTTACGAGTTTGGGGGCTCTTCACTGAATTGCTGTAGAATCTGTTATACATGCAATCATGGTGAATGATTTGGAAATAAAGGGAGGACAGAGGGCTAAAAGTGGCTTCTGATTGTGCTTCAAGATGGGACGCACTGGCTTGTGGACTCGCACCTATTCGCGAAGTCACTCCCTGTCTCCTGCTGCGCTGCCTCCGGTCTAATCCCTGCTGCCACTCTGGACCGTCTGCAATCCTGGCGATGGTTTGGGTCTGCCCTGCCTGGAACCGAAGCTGAGGAGCTCTTGAGCTGTTTCCAGCGTTGCTAAGAAACTAAATTTATGGTCATAGTCTTTATAACTTATTTAAATGTAATTTTAAATACCAGAAGAGGCTGCTGGCTACTATTTCGAATAGGCATAGATGTACTTTTTCCTCCATTGCTGTGGTCGTTCTGTTCTGATTTTTCAAAAACGACCTTGTCTTTACATTTGGAATTTCCGTTTCGACCACACAGCACCTACATATGAATATTTTCTTATTTATTTTGCTGGAAAAGTGTGATGTTTCCTCCATCTAAGGAATCATTTGTTTTATTAATACTGGAAAAATTCCAGCTGTTGTCTCTTCAAATAGTCTCTCTCTCTCTCTCTCTCTCTCTCTCTCTCTCTCTCTCTCTCTCAAGTCTCCCTTCTCTTGTTTAGAAATCTAATCAGACTCAGCTCGGAGATTCTCTTTCTAATCTCTGCACTTCACACTACTTCACTGAGGTCTGCTGGCGTCTTGCCCTTACAGAGAATTCTGGGCTTCCCTTTATTTCTGGAGCCTCACAGAAATGCTTATGTGACAGCGTTGGTTAATTTTATCTGGTAATAGGCATGGGGTCAGGCTATCCTAGTCTTTCATCTTAACTCATTAAATGTCATTTTTAAAATTCCCGTAACAAATTTTGTAACCAAAGTGATCATTGAGTGCCTAAGAAGAGTCAATACTGCCCTATATTTTGCTGCTATAAGATCAAAATTAATAGATTTTTTCATAAAAACCATTATTCAAGCCTCTATCATTTCCCCACATATAAATTCTTACAAGGAAAATTACTAGTTCAAACATTTTGTACAACAAAGCTGATCTCGGGTAAAATTATAATTGTGAGTATTAGAAAGAGACACAGACGACAGTGTCTATTTTACTTTACTTTCTCGAAATGGTACACTGTTTTTTAAATCATTATAATGATAAACAAAAACATTTATCTCTGTAACTTGCTTTGCAGTTTTATATTGGTGGTGACAATTATTTTTAAAAGTTTATTCATTATTTGTTTTCATATTATATGAAGCTTGAGTTCTTTTTAGGTTCTTTTCACTATCACTATACGGACTATTTTATATATGTTATCTGTTGGGCCATCGTCTTATTTAATGTTTGTTATCATCTTTAAATTTAATATTATGACCTGCAGAAAAATTTTAAGACTCACATTTAAATACACTCACAGCATTTGTGATATTGTATTAACTGAATGTTTACAAAAACTGATCTCACATTATTTATATGTATTTGCATTTTTTCTAGTTTTCCTTGCATCATAGTAAATGCTGGTCTCAGAAAACTTTGACAACTTGGCTTTCCTTTCCCCTTTGAACTACTGTGAAATTTGTATGTCCTGTACTCTCCTATGTTTTTATCTATTGCCTCTCTTTTGTCCCATGGATTAAGTTTTTAAAAAAGAAAGGCACTATTTTATTACAGAATCAATATAATGCCCAGAAATATCTCAAAGCAATTTTACTGCTTTTCAAAAATGTCGTGATTAAACTCATCTGTTCATTTTTTAATATAAACTTCACAATTTCTGTGTTAAGCCTCCTCTTGTCCTCTACAATATCACTGAAAATTACATTAAACTGCTAAACTTGGTGGATAAAAGTAATATAGACACAAGTCAGTCTTTCTAGTCAGCGTCATGGAATATACCCCACTATGCAGTCAATCATGCTTATTACTCAAAAACAGCACTGTCTAGATGTTAACATAGAAGCAGACCATGTGTCTGTATCCATTATTTATAGGTAGTTTACATGTGTATGTACTGTCGTAATTGTCTTTCCACTCTATCCTCTAACCAGTACCGCAAATACACAGGAGACCTCCTTCACTTTATTTTTGTCTGGCCGCCTCAGTTTAAATTATTCCATAGTTGATTTGCTTCAGCATTTTTAATACATCATCTGACAAAAATAATAGTAGCCATATAAATCCTCATACTTTCTAAACTGTGTCCTTCTATCAGGAATATAAATTCCAGAGATCAAATGTAAACAATGCCATTGATATTTGTGTTTGTTTTAATGGAAATTACTCTAGAGCCTCAAGGATAAATATGAAGGATTTTGTTGAGGATCTCCATACCTTATTCCGTGGAAGGATGACTCTAGTCACACTCTGCACATGTACTTTACTTCTCTAAGGACACGGTAAAGTGTTTTATTAAGTCATGCCTTCTTAACCCACTTGGTGAGTGTTTACATTTTCAAGGAAAGATAACCATAATAACAACTGTAACAGAAACACATGTTGCTCTGTAATATGTTTATCTCAGTCCGCTTGCTTCAAAAGACATGTTTTCATCTTGTGCCACTCTCCTTTTTTGTATGTGACGTTTTCTATCGTAGAGTGCAGCTATTGTTAAAGTTCTAACAACGGGGGCCAGCAGGCAGGAAGAACACACCATTTAGAAGTGAAATACCCTCCACCTCTTTACAGAACTTTGACCTCTGGTGAGACACCTAATTTTCTTAAACCATAGTTTCTTTGTTAGTGAAATCTGGATAACACATGTCCTCTTCCCAATCTCATCATAACTATTAGATAAGATCCGGAACATCAAGCCCCTAACTTTATGTTATGGAATAAGAGTCACAGCAAATCATGACTGTTGTTAGTGGGATTTATTTTATCCAAGGCTTACAAACTACACTGATTTCAGGATCTGAGAGCTAAAGTCAACATTTGATGGTGACAAGAATTGAGGCACCAGGAAGCAACGGTAACCTGCAGTGTCTTCTGACCAGTAGCACCCCAAATACAAACGCTAACAGTGCGCTGGTCAAATAAGTGTGCATGTGATTTCATCAGTTCATAGCCACTGCCATCATGCTGAGAGCTTATGTGACATTCTAAATTACATCTGCCAGTTTTGCAATGAGTTACTGTATATACATATGATGATATAAACATCGTTCTATACATACACATATGTGTATATACGTGTGATATATACCTGTGTATATACATATATAGATATGTACATAATGTATGGATATAGGTGTAGATATCTACATAGCTACACATATATGTGTATAGAGACATGAGTGCATACAAATGTTCTCAAGTTTGAGAATATGCAGTCATGGAGACTAACAAGGTAAACAAGAAAACAGAAAGCATACTGTAGTTGGCTGTGGTGCTGCATGTCTAGAATCCCAGCACTGGGGAAGCTGAGGCAGGAGGATCGCTGAGAGTACAAGGCCAGTGTGGACTACAAAGTGAGTTCAAGGCCAGCCTGAACTGAACTGCACAGTGAGACCCTGTCTCAAGAAGACAAAAGAAAAAAAAAGATAGAAATTACACTGTTTCAGATTATATAACCTTAGAGAAGAAACAAAATACACCTCAATATAATGAATGATTGAGTCCATGTGCTTCAATTAGGTAGCAGTCAATTATCCGTCTCCTGGACAAGAAGGTATATTCCAATGCTCTAAGTAATTAAAAATTCCATTGTGCTTCTAATTGCCTATTTAATTCTTTGAATACCAATGTGAAATTAACATTACAAATAATCAAGGTTAAAAATATAATTAATGCAAGTGTGATTTAGTTATAATTAAACTAATTACACAGATATGTAGCATTAAAAGGGACTTGCAGACCATTATGTGGATGCAAATTTATTCTGCCTTTCAGGAGCAGTTATTTGAATTTCCTTTCCCAATTATTTTACAAATGATGGAATGGAATAATAAAAGACAAAGTCTTTCATGGATAAAATATAATGAAGCCTTTATTCTGTATTCCTTTGTAAATTCTGACTCTTTTGTCCACATGTACTTGTAAATAGAGAGTTAGAATAAAATGAAAAGCAAATACTATCACAATCAACAAAAACACCACATTTCTTATTTCTGTGACTGTAGGGAAAAATCCACCACACAACACCAAAGAGATCCAACACCATCTAGCACAAGTCCCATTCAGACAAAGTGTACCCACAATTAGCTTTACACCTACAAGTCTCAAATAGCCATTCAATCAATAAATTATATGTGTTATTTTCAAATAGAATTAGTTCTGAAATTTTCACCTACTCACACAAACCAAGGATCCCCAACCCCTGAGCCACAGATGACTCCCATCCCTAACTCGACAGGAGCCAGAAGGCAAGGGGAGGCTGGTGATCTAAGCTTCCCCTGTATGTTCAGCTGCTCCCCATCACTCACATTACTGCCTGCACCCCACTTTCTGCCAGATCACTGTGACATTAGATTCTCATAGGAATGCGAACCCTATTGAGAACTGTGCCTGTGAGGAGTTTACAAAGTAGAGCTGAGGCAGTGATGCTAGCATCAGAGGATGGGGGCAAATACCAATTAGCATTGGCAGAGAGATTTGACTGTAGGAAGACCTAATAAACTGATGTTTGCAGGCTCAGAGCAAAATCCTACCAGTGAATGGTGAGTAGCTCTGCATTATGTGAGATTGATAATTATTTCGTTATATTTACCATGTAACAATAATGGAAATAAAGTGTGCAATGATGCATAGCACGTAATCACCTCAAAGCCTCCCCTCAGAGGCTGTAGAAAAATTGTCTTCCATGAAACCAGTCGCTGAAGTCAAAATTGCTGGGGACTGATGACGGGGACTACAGAAGTGGAAATACGTTCTTTCCTTGCAGACAGCTGATGTAAGTGGAAACGAAGAGCCCTTCACGATTGCAGGGTGGAATGGGGCACTCAAAGCAAATTCAACTCTGACTACCTGAGGGTGGGTTCGGGGCATAGCCCCCGTTTCATAAAAAGAAGTTGAGGAAAGATGCCTGGTGCTAATAGGGAAGTCGCTTATTGTCCAGGCTGGATTAACAGGGACAGAGACAGGACCAAGCTACTGGAGACAAGAAATGGAATGCTCTCCACAGAACTGTGAGATAAGGACCCCAGAAGTCTAGTCTACAGAAGCTTGGTTCTGTGATATCGATCCAGGGCATGAAAAGTCATAGATATCACAAAAATGCTAAGACAGAAAGTGACTTCTCAGGGGTGGGGGATAATGAGCAAGAACAAGAACACATGAACTCACTAGTAACATAAGTCAGAAACATCCCAGGCCACAAGAATATCTCCCAGAAGAAAGACAGATCAATAAATCAATCCTCCTGATAGATAAAAAGATACACTAGGGTTTTATGAAACAAAATTTATACTTAAATGATACCTCTTAAATGTTCCAAATGAACGTCCATCTAAACCATCATCACAAAGCAGAAAAAGTATCATGAAGAGGTCATACTTCCTGAATTGTAGCATAAACAAGGCAAGCACAGTCAAAGGATTGATTTTGGACACAAAATAGTACCACTTTCTATACTACCTGATAAAATGATTCTCAGTAAGTCATAACACAGTCCCCAAAGAGTCTAAGCAGCAGTAAAGCTGAATTAGGAAGACAGCCAGTGATGCACTGCAGGGGAGCTAAGGCTGCATCGTCCCAAAACAAGCAGCTGAGTACTGATGACTTCAAGTTGGACTCACAGGAAGAGCTGAATCTGCAGAACAGTCCACGTGGATTGTCCTTCCTTGCCTGTAGCAAGACATAAGGCTTCTACCCTACATCCGGGCAAGAAGGTGAATTTTAACACCAAGGACTCAAACCTGGGGCCCATCACTGAACAAGTCCATGTCTGTAATTCTTCTCTTCCTCTAGGGGGTACAACTTCCTGTGCTCCTAGAGACATCCCCAGAAATTCCTACTCTAGGACAAACCCTTCTGTCCCTTTGTTATTAACACATTTACCATTGTTTGTCTAAAGAGTACAGAAGCATTTTCTTGGGTACATCTTTAGAGTTTACACCTCTCTGAAAAGCCTCGAGTCCACATAGGTTTATACAACTTGTATGATTGTCTCGGACCTATCTGCCTTGCGTTTGGTTCTTACACTCAACCAAAGAGCCCACATAAGAACAGAGCAGGAGGGAAAGTGTCTCTGTCTCTCTGGCACTGGGATGGGTCATGAAACATGAGGAATTCAGAACAAACCCCCAGTATGCAGGAGGACTTGGCGTCTAATAGAAAAGCTGCTTCTAAACAGCAGGTAGAGCTGATTTGTTTTGAAATATTTCTGTTCAAGTCACTTGGACAGAAAAGAATGATATTTCTACTACATAACATACTTAAATACAAACTCCATACAGATTAACACAATGAGAAAAAACTCACACAGATCTTTGGAAAAGAAAATACGGAGGAAACTTACCTGTCAGCTCTAATGTTCATGCTTTGATTACACATGCCTTTGTGCACATACTTTGATTATATGTGCTCTGATTAAAATTTCCTCTTGCCTAAAAGATGCCAAGCCCCAAGTAATCACACAGATAAACCAATAACAAATATGCTACATTCTTTTTATATTCCTGGGCTCTACCAGATCTTGTCCAGAGAAAAGGTTATATGACACACGTAGAGACCTTCATTAACTATACTCAGTGGGCCTTAAATGACACGTCAGCTGGTCTCTCTCCTTAATTAAAAGAAACATAAAATTAATGAGACAAGCCATCCTCCAAAATCAGATGGCATTAGACATTCTAACAGCCAGGAGATACTTACACAACCATAAAACCTAAATGTTGTGTGTATATTCCTAATCCTGCTGCTAACATCTCAATAGCTGTTTAAGATATTAGATGACAAGTCAGTTACATATGAGACTCCCCGACCTTATCTTTATCCTCCTTATGGAAAGCCACTGCTAGCTCCTCTTGGTGGAAATCTTTGTTAACTGTACATATAATTATCCTAATAATTCTATTATTTGGCCCACACATACTTGTTTCTTTGCCTTTGTCTTCTCCAGACATAAAGCTGTACACCTACCCAAGATAACAATGCCTGGTGTCTATCAAGGACCTTTAGATAAAACCTTTGCGGGGTATCCCTGACTGCCGATCAACAACTGCTACCCCCTCAGCCTAAGAAGCCAGATCGGCTGGTAGGGTTACTTCCTCAGATGGGGGGTGTTCCAGGCAGCTGAGTTAAATAGAAATATTACAGGCATCAGACAGGGCTGGGCCTTCAAAGCAGCCAGTGCAGAAGAGCAGATATCTCACAACTGTGGGGAAGACAGACATCTCCACTGTGGGGCAGACCTCAAGACAAAAGATAAATCAAACGCACCCACCTATTCCTAAGGATAAGCATGAAAAACTGATATTCTAACTAGGTCTTTGTCACCCGGAGGAAGACAGGAGTCACCATCCCAACCCCCCACTGGAAATCACTGCTCTTTAAGCATGTCCACTTGCTACGTGACTCGCTTCTCCATTTGTCCCCCATTTAATCTATTTTACCTGTGCAATTAATCTCATTGGCTGACCATAGTTTTGCCCACCTCTTGCCCAACCTTAGACCCGCCTCACTTTGTGGTTTTATTCTATAAAAGTCCCTAGAAAAGACAGAGTCTTTGGCAACCCACTCAGGACCCTTCTGTCTCTCTTTCTGACAGACGCTTTCCTTCTCTCAATAAATACATTCTGCTCTTTAAAAAAAGAAATAAAAATACAGAGGGCAGTTTTATGATCTCAGAAAGGGAAAATATTAAGGTTCAAAAAGCAATAAATCAAAAAGGGAACAAAGTAAAATTGGCATCCTTGAAACTGAGAATGTCTGTATATATAAATCTTTAAAGCAAGGTTAAAATAAAAGGCGCAACTGAAAAAAACATTTAAAACATGTAAAACACACAAAAGCTCAGTTCCTAGGAGAACACAGAATCCCTGTATTAAGGGGAAAGAAAGAGTAGCATTGGTGACGAAGGACCAAGGAACTGGACGCCGATAGGCACAAAGGAAACAGAAAGGTGGGCAAAGGGCTCAAGTTAGTGCAAAGAACAGTAAAAGGTCACCTCCATCAACTCATAAAACATCAAAGCTTTTCATCACGACTACAGAGGAGGATTGTAGAACTAACGGCTCCTGGCATAGTGAATAGAGGTGAGACCCAAAACAAACCTCATCATTTCAATCTATCGTTGAAACATGCATATCTCTTATCACCCAAATACCTAAATTTACACACACAAACACACACCCAGATAACTGATGAAATTAGAGGTAAACAAACAGATATGTATGCATATTTAAATTAGATTGGCAGGGAATATCCAAATATTCACAGTGCGTTGTAGGATTAAGGGAAATTTTATGTCCACCTTATTCCTGACACATTAAAGACACACAATAAATGCTTGCTGATTCAAAGAATTACCTAGTTGTTGGGTGACTATGATATTTCTGAACATGGGTTTTTTGGGGGGTTTTTTGTTTTGTTTTTTTGCAGTTACTGTATTTGAACTCATACATTAAAAAACACAACTCTACGGCAATGTTCTCCAAGTCTCTTCAGGAACAAGTCTCCTGTCCCTAGTAAAAAGACTCTGAAATCAAGTAAGACTGGCAGCTAGTCAAGGTCCAAATGGCCGAGGACACAGAGCTTTCCTCACACGGCTCCACAGAGTCTGAAACGGGTGCCAAGGCACGGGGAGTTTGCTCTGGCGGAGAAAAGGTCCATGCTTCGTCCACTATGTGGAAAACAGAGTGGGCAGCAGGGACATTCGGGAAGGTCATGCAAGAGTGGCTGGCGGAGGAGGAGCCGCACACACCGATGCCCACGAACTGAATATATGTGCTGCTTCCAGCCCAGCACGGACACCACTACCGGCAAGAGGGGGACCAGGGGACAAACAGTAAACCCCGCAGCCCTTTGGGACCACACTCAGTGGTGGGTACGTGGGAGGCTTTATCCAAGGGAGAAGCAGGGAGACCCAGTCCCCCGCTGTTAGCTGCTGCTCGAGTTACACACCTGGGCCTCCAGTGCATGCTGGGGCACCCCGGGGGTACCCGCTCAGCTGCTCTGTTACATAACTGCCCAACCCTTTACCCCACACACTCCTACTGGGAAGCTCTTTTCTCTGCTGGAGAAGTGGCAGCAGCAGGGGAGATCTGGAGGGAGATGACGAAGATGCTCCAGATTTTACTGCACAGGATTCCCCGAGCAGAATCATTATCACAGGAGGCAGCAAAAAGGATTCCAGCTGGATCTTACCCCGTGGGCGTCCTTACGACAGCGTGGCCCGAACTCGGGAGGATGTCACCGTTCAGCATCCTGAAGGTCGTGCTCTTCCCAGCTCCATTCACCCCCAGGAGCCCGAAGCACTGAGAGGAAACAAATGCAGTGAAATAACACACATCACCCAGGGTGCACAAAATGCAGGGAAAGTCGCAGTAACAGCCCTCGATTCGGGGTCCGCTCTGAGTTAGTGGTACCCGTGGGGTCTGACAGTCTGCACTCTTACAATCGCACTATTGTACACAGCACTTTATGGATTTCAGAGCACTGTCAAAATCATCCTGGCACTTGAGTAGAATAAAAATTCCAGCGTTAATTCCTAGACAAGGAGGTTTATATAGGAAAATGTCGAGAGAATGAAAAGCAAATGGTAACCTTCTCAAACGAGGCACAGAGAATCGTCTTTGCAAGTCGCATTACTATAGTAATTATTGCCCTCAAGGGCTCATTTTTCTGCGTTAAAGCACTTTTTAAAATATCTCATCTTCCAGTCTCCAATGTACTTCCTGTATACGTGGTAGGATTCAATTTTAAACGTATTACAGTAAAAACACACTGCCATGACTCCCAACCCTCCCCGCTGCTGTCCACACACTCATCCTGTCCTCCTTCCCCCTTCTGCAGCATCCCTGGCTTTCCTGTGTCCTGGGGATCTTCAGCTGTGCTGCCTTGGCCGCCTCAGTGTCTCGAATCGATTCAAAACACTTCCCTCTCGTGGTCATTTTAACCTCGGGGGAAGAGTCAGAAGCAGCATCACGCCAGATCCAGTGAGTGAGGTGCGTGCGGGCCAGCTGACGTTTGTGTGTGACAAAGATTGCCCGAAACACTTTAGAGACATTGAGGATATCAAGGCCACTGTGAAGACACTCAGGAAAGAGGACTCCCAGAGCACTTCAGACAGTGGCAAGAATGATGGGGTGAGTGTGTCCAGCGTGAGGAGGGCCTCAGGGGGATTCATGGGGACGCAACCTTTACTGTAACAGGATGTAACAAAAAAATTTAAACACTCACTATATAGTTTCGTCACGGCTCGTATAGGTCTACAGATGGAATACTGTGCACACGCCCAGCTGTACACCTTCCTTCCCATTATATCGATTATAAATTCACTCCAAACTCAGAACCTTGGTGAATCCTGGCTGTGAGAAGCCAACCTGTCAGTTTATCCCTTGGGCCAGTCCTGCCCTGTGCACCACGGGAAAAGCGCCCTTCACAGTCCCTTTCCAAGTCCAGTGTCCATCTCGGCTGCCAGGCGCACAGAACTTTCCCTGAGACTCGCCCTGGGGCCTGAGACTCTGCATCTGGCCAAGGAGCCGCTGCTCCTGACAGACACTGGCTGTCTAGTTCCTTGCATCTTGGAAAGCGACTGCTTCTTGGCTGTCTTTTGTCACCAGGTCACACCGACCTATCACACAACTCTAATATGTACCTCTGGAGGGCCGCAAGTCCCTGAACCGCCATCTGCTTCGATGACCGTGCATCTCTCAGTTTCCCCGATCTCTCCCACTCTCTGAATGGTGAGTCCGTCTCAGGCTGAGCCCGCCTCAGGCCTCTGCCCTCCCTGCTCTTAGACAACAATGACCAATGGGGCACCCGAGGCACCAGGCACCTCCCCTGGGCCACATCCCCACCTCGGACATGGCCATCCCCGAGCTCCTCCCTCCTGGCTCCTGCACCGTCTCAGACAGGAAGCCCTGGGGTGACACCACCAGCTCACCTTTATTCCCGTCCTTCCTTAGAACAATGCTCACACTCTTGGGTAACATCACATGCGTTTATGATCCTTTGTTTCCTACCCAATTACTTATTCCTGGAGGGACGGGGCATATGCAGTCATCTCGGTATTTCCTGCAGGCGCTGGTGAAACACTTCCCATCTGGGTGATAAACCAGGCTGCTCATAAAAACATACAGAGCACCTGCCGTACTTTGGATCTCGAAGGTCCGGAAAGGCCCATGGGGTGCAGGGCTGGTCCTCAGCCCAGGCCAGAATGGGAAGACTCACATCCCAGCGCTGTGACCTTGAAGGAGACGCTGTGGCCTCGCCCTGCCTCTTCCTCTCTCTTTAGCACCCAGCCATGAAGCAAAGGGGCTTCTGCCACACGCACTTCACACGTGATGTACGCTGCCACACGGACTCAGGGCAGGGACCAGAGGGTCACGGGCTGAAACCGCCACAGCTGTGATCCAGAGGTAACCTGTCCTCTGCAAGTTTGTTATCTCTGCTATTTCGTTCTGGAAATGACAAAGCTAACACAGACCCCAAATTTCAACAGCGTCTCGGCTCACTCACATTTGCCATCATTTGTGGGGAAGAGTGGAGGTTATTTTCCCTTACTCCTTAGCTTAAGCTAAGGCAGTAGTAGTTGCCAAACAGGGTTTAACTGATTTTAACACATGGGTAATAAAGTCAGTGAGACAGTTCAGATGGCAGAGCTTGTCTGAAAGAAAGGGTAAGAATGGTGGAAACATGTCTTTAATGTTCTTGCTGCATTTTGCCAGGCGTCCTGGTCCCTAGTGGGAGGGGGCTGCTGGGCTGCCTTAGGCAGTTCTCTTTGCCTCCCCTGACCTCCAAAACCCCTGGCCGAAGCAGGTCCTCGCCTCTCCCAGGCAGGGATGACAGGAAACCCCACTTCAGACGTCACGAGAGATTGGAACCATAAGCACATGAGATGCTCTTGTATTTTTAACAGTTGATTAAACGTAATCACTCCCAGAATTGATTTCCCTTTATGCATAAGTACAAATCAGGAACAATTTATATGGCTTCTGTCAGTTCTGATGAAAAGTTTCTACGAGAATGACCACCACGCTGATGGGAAGATGGTCTCCTCCGCCGTGACTTTGTGTATGTGACGTGACTCTCCGCCACAGCAGCGTTACACGGGACAGGCTTAACTAGACACTCACAGAACACTGAGGCCCACATCGGTGGTTTCCTTAATTAACAGGACTTGCCAAACAGTTGCACTCAATAAAAAGTCATCCCCTGGTCAAAACCATTCTTAAAACTCCTCAGTTACAGGAAATTTTAAACATCGTGCAACAAAAGAAGCTATACATCAGCAGAGCACTCACACGGGAAGCAGCAGACCCTCTCCTCAGTTCGCCTCTACTCTACAGCTGTGGGAAGGAATTCCTAGACTGTACTGTGGTCTCAGCTGTGGTCTCACCTGCTCTGAGCACACCACGAGCAGACAGATTCACAGGAGAAAAGAGGGAGAAGGCAAAACCTCATTACCTCTCCTCTTGGAATGCCCACGCTAAGGTCCCGCACAGCAGCCGTCTTGCGGAAGAAACTTCTGTAACTCTTGCTCAGGTTGTGCAATACCAGGACATCCCCGCCGGTCCTGCCTTCCCACACCCGCCTCTGCTCTTGTTCAATATCTGGGTCCATGGAGCGCTTGCCGGTGCCTTGGGCCGCAGAGTGAGCCCTGGGGAGGGAGAGGCAGAGTTTATTCACACCTGGGACACGGCTGGAAAATCTCAGGAGGGACAGAAAGGTGAGGTGGCTGTGAAAACACAAGACGGGGCCTCCGCTCTCAGCCGCAGCAGCTTCGTGCAAAATACCTTCGCCCAGATTCCCTGAGGACCGCGAGCCAGCAAAAATCAACCTCGCCCCCCCCAACCTGCGGGCAATGCACATGTCCCTGAGAGACCCTGAAACAGATGACAGTAAACTCCAGATGATGCCACAGCTTCACGAATAACAAAGTCCTGCCTACCTTAGGCTAAATGTAAATAAATGCAGCAATTATCACATTATTGGAAGATACCAACTTTTACAGGTGCTTTTGGTAAACAGCTCCTTTAACACAACACATTACATGTAAAAGTAACCAAATGGTTTAGGTTTATAGTACAAGTTGGATTCCATAGAACAATGCATAACAGTCACTTTATACAACATCTTGCAAATATTCAGTAAGTATTTTCCAGAAGAATACAAATTTTATTTTGAGGTCTCACCAGTTTGCTCTAAGTCTGGACTGTGCATTCTGTGGTATTATTTTCAATCTGCAGCATTTTAACTTTCAAATACATTTCCATTTCTCCCCATAAACTGTAATCTGGGAACACTTTAAGGACTACATAGGTACAGACATAGGTACGTATTCAGCTAACGGGACTGTCTGGACCTTTACAAGGTAATATTGTGGTCACATTGTCGTGGAGAGTGATGGGTAGAAGGTAGTAACAACTTAATTTTGCAAATACTTGCAATTCTTAAATTATTTCAAAACAAATACGGCTCCTTGAGCCATTCGGGTAGGTGGAAGACAATGCCTGAGGCTGAGGATTCTCCCACAATCCAGCAGCCTGATTCATCTAATCATGCTCATCCATGGGCACCTTCCAGCCTACAAGGGCAGCAACTGGTGTCTGCAGGAAGGAGGACAGAGTCACCCAGCACATGACACTGCAGAGCTTTCCAGGTACCCCACGTGAAGAGGATCTGGACCACACAGCTGTTCCGACTCAGTCAGCATGCGGGATGCAGTGGGCAAAGCCCAGGTCCAGACGAGACAGCCAGCAAGATTTCCCCCCGCCACCCGCCCCGCTGGTGCTGGGCAGGGCTGGTGCTGACGGGGACCCAGGTTCTCAGCAGACAACGGGGCACCAGCACCAGGTTCAGTACAGAGCCAGAGCAGGTGTGGGGCGGGCGGCAGGGAAGTGAGGCCTCTGTCACACCACAGCAGGTGCTGGCCATGGAGTCCAGCTGGGGTCGCGGAAGGCAGGGTCTCTCTGACCTCCACACAGAGGGCACAGTTTTCCCTTTCTCTCCCGAATTAACTACAAGGTATGATCTAAAAATGCAGTGGACATTTAAAACATTTAGTGGATTACAGTAAAAAACACGCCCTAGGAACCCCCTGGAAATCTCCCTCCCGTGTTTTAAAGGCTCTCATCCCATTGTCCTCGCCACTGTTCGCAGCAGCTCTGGAGGGCTCCTTCCCCATGCGCTCCCCTGGCTGCCCTGAGGTCCTCAGTCGATTCAAGGCATTTCCGTTCTGTCATTTTGACTTTGGGGTGGAGCCAAGAGTCACACAGTGCTACATCCAGTGAATGAGGGGGATGAGGACAAGAGTCATGATTTTAGGAGCTGCCTTTCTGTTGGATGGCGCTCGGCAGCAGCCACTTTTTAACCCCCTGCCACAAAGACATTCAGGAAAGAGGACTCCAGAGCTGCTTCAGAAAATGACAAGAACCATAGGATGTGAGTTGTCCAAGTTGGGGTGGGCTCAGAGCAATGTGTCTTTTATTATCATAACTTGCTTGCTTAGAGTTTTTGCAATTCCTTGGTTTCTAAATTTCTAAAATTTTTATTAGTCCTTGCTTGCATATATACTGGTTACATTCACCACGGGGATCTGGTACATGCGCATGACTCCTCTTACGGTCACCGTATATTCCGATCACCCCTTTTACAAAAAGCATAATTTTCCTACAGGAATATACTGTGGGCATGATTGCCATGTCAACATGACACGTGTGACCCACTCCAGAAAAAGAGGCTGGACACTCTGAGAAGGACCAGTGCTGCCCAGAAGGCAGGGTGGGGATGGGGACAGTGCTGGGAGTGCAGGCAGGGCGGTGACCAGAGGCCAGCGTGCTGCACTGTCCGTGGGGAGGAGGGAGGAGCAGAGAGGGCTTCAGAACAGGAGCTGCCAGTTGGAGGGAGGGGCTTGTAGGAACCTCTCAGGCAAAGGACTAGTGACCTAGTGGGATCTGGATTTAAATGACTAATTGGGAGGGTCTCACGATCACTGTGAAGTCATAAAGCACAGGGAAGCAACAGATGCCTAAAGTGGACAAAACCCCAGAGCTCTGTGCCCCTCACGCTGACACAGAATGGAGATACAGTGGACCCTCTGCTGTGGCCATCAGGACCACTCCTCTAAAATGTGGCCCATCTAATACACTCTGCAAAGCAGAGGTAACATGCAAAGTGCTTTCTTTAAAGAAAAATCTTTTTGATACTATAGAAAGAAGAAACAACCTGAAATCTGCCAGAGGAGAATCTGCAATACAGGTTTTAAAACAGATTGAACTATTAAGGGGTATCACAGAGCCAATTATGTTTGAAAGGCACTCGGAATTCTACTTGGAATTCAGTCAGCTGGTGGAAATCTGCAAATTCTAGAGTGATTATGGCCAAATTCAGAAGAGCTCTGGGATCTGTATTCAAAGGTTTTCTTTACTTAGTAGCATAATGGGGTCGTGGAAAGAAGTAGGTCATGGAAGAAAATGAACGAAAAGAAATTATATCAGGAGGTCACCATAAAACATTAATAATGTGTCTTTACAATCTTTACAATAGGTTCTCCAGTGACAGGATCTTCGTTCATTTATGCATAAAGAATCCTTCCCTTGGTCAGAAGTTAGAAAGCGCAGGTCAGGGGGCCCAGGTCATGGAGTGGGTGATATATTACAGTACATTCTGTGTAAGCGAGCAGACCTCTTCCTTATGTATTTCCAATGCACCATCCGAGAACATCTTAGACATCTTTGCAAAGCTTCCCTCAATCCCATTTTCGGGCTTGTGCATGTGTGTGGGGGGACCAGAGTGTGCATACAGGGCACACAACCTATCTCCACCTCCACTATGCCCCTGCTGGCACTGACTCACACCTCTGCCTGATGGAGGAAAGAGCACAGCCACGAAGGAACTGGGTGTGGCAAAGGGCATCACTTATCCCGACTAAATTTCCACACCTTCCTGCTCCCCGGAATTAATGGCATTGAGTCATGGAAATAAATAACTTCATGGTATCAACCAGGTTCACCTTAGGTGCTACAAGGCAACAGGAAACAGCAATTTCAAAGCGGAAAATACACTAAGATAACTCAATAATTGGAAAGATTATTTCACAGGTCAGCACCTTATCCTCTGAAATTCTCCTTGCTAGCATCAATGATTCACACCAAACAAAAATCTAACAAAGAAACAAAACAGGAACAGAAAATCTTATCAGAACCATATACAATGCCAACCTCCAGGGTGGGCTTGTCCTGCCATGACTTTGTCAAAAGATGAGCCCTTTAGGACATACCCAGACCAGCGCAGACGGTCCCGGTGCAGCAGTACCCTCAGCAGGAGGAGGACCGTGCCCTGCGAGGCCAGTCCCACGAAGATCCAGCCCAGGAACTGCATCTCAAAGGGACTCACGTAGGAATCGACGCCAAAGTTGTGGGTCAGGTCATACTTGATTTGATTATAGCACAGTTCTATCAGCCCTTGACCAAGGCAGAACTGGGGGAAAATCGTGAAGACCCACTTAAGGACGTCATAGATGTTCTGTAAATTCTGCACAGAGAAAGAAGGAAAAAATTAAATTAAAATCTATTCTCCTGTCAACAATAAATACAAGTGACTTCTCTTTCTCCTTGTTGAAGCCTCGTCTCAGGTCTTCCCCATCCGATTACTCAGTGGCCCTCTCGGCCAGCAGGCCAGCTGAAGAGTGTTACTCCTGCGACTGAAAAGCTAGTGGCATTTGCCTCGCTAGGTTTTACTTCCTGGGACCCGTCACCGCTTTCTTCCTTTTTGCCCTTTTGGAATGGCAGTGTCTATGCTGTGGATGCCCTATCTTTGTCTTTTGGAAGCACACAACAGGCTCCCATCTGGGGACAAATCAGCCTCAGGATGTGGCTCTGAGTGTCACTCCTGGCTGATTCAGATGGCATTTACAAGTGAGACTCTGGACTTCAGGCTTGACGGAGCAGCAGGTTAAAACTCTGGTGGCCATTGGGACAGAGTGAATCGATTGTGCAGGTGAGAAAGACCTGAGTCTTGGGAGCCCAGAGGCAAAAATGACAGGGACAGAACTTCGGTGCTGTCCTCGGATTCTTATTTGAAATCCATTGGCCCGAGGTGACGGTACCGGGAGGTGGGCATCTGAGAGGTTAGGTGTAGATGCAGTCGTGGTGGTGGAGGCCATCGTGAAATTCCTGCACTTCGGAGAAGAAGAAGGGACCCAGCTCTCTCCATGTCCCCATCGTGTGAGGACACAGTGACAGAGCAGTCATCCACAGGCTCCTGAGGAGACTCAGAAAGATTCGCGTCTAATACCACCACAGTCTTGGACGCCGCCACCTGCCACGCTGAGAGAAATAAGTATCTTCTCCTTATGCGCCACGTCAGGAGGCTTCTGCGGTTTGGTTTATTTCACCGTCCTGAGCAAACTAAGACACACAGGCAGCATCAGTGCGCGTAGGTGATGTGACCGTGACATAAGCAGGTCACACCGGGCGCTGGGACTGTGAGCTTCTCCACAGTGCGCACGCCTGATTGAAGCACATAACAAACAGTAAATATATACAGCCCTCGTTCCTCAGCATGGAACTGCACGGTGTCACAGAGCCAACCAGGAGTGGCAGGGGAGCACAGAGAAATTCTAGAAAAATAAAAATGTAAGATGCACTATAGAGGTGAACTCAACTACCAAATTGGATGCATCTAATAATTCAAAACCTACCATAACCTCTATGACTGTCCCTACCCTGACAGGCATGCCTCTTATCTTAATGACATTGAAATGATTACAAGGGTACGCAACTGTCCACTAAATGTTCCTGATAAATCACTGGGTGTCACCAGCTTTGCTACCCTTAACCGCATTCCAGTGTTACAGTAAATATACACGGTTCCCAAAGGTGAGCCCGAGTACCGGAGAGGAAACATGGTCAGTGACAGGTGTGGGCACGTGTGTGCACGTGTGTGCACGCCAGCCCAGGAGGAAGGGCTTGCTCCTCGCCTTCGAGTCACAGCACAAAGTCTTTCCGGCAAGAAATACATATGGCCTTTGGAGAAAACCCCCCGAAATGCTGGTCAGCTGAGCTGATCTTAATCCTCCAGACAGCTGCTTTAAAGCACTTAACCCAGAAAGGGCACTAGAACTACCAAGCACAGTCCTGGAAATACAACCAAAAACTGAGACCTGTATTATTTCATAGTCTTTTTCTCTTTTTAGTCAAACTATTTAACTGTTCTTAACATATGATCATATTTTATGAGGCAGCAAAAGTCACTGTACTGTGTACTTAAGAACACAGAACAGTGTCTCACCGGAAATATTAAACACCCAGCCACAGAATTGTCAGCTCGATATTTCACACTACAGACTATACTGTTCCTTATGATATGGACTTAAAACCTGTCTCAGCTACAAAATGTGGTTGGGGGACAACAGAAAATGCAATAAGAACTTTTAGGCTATTTATTGACCTAAGATGATTCACTGTCCAATACATAGACGTAGAGAAAGTATAAAAGCTTCACTTCATCCTGTCTCAGTTTCTTCTGAGTACACCTCGTTATAAATTTCAATCAGTCCTAGGAGATGCATGAATTCCATTTTTTTGTGAAATTATACTCCTGCATCAATGGACGCCCCACAAGGAAGAAGCTTGTATTATTAGTGATAACATAGGAACCGCACAACGTTGCAGCTCTCAGCAGGAATTTATAATTAAGGAGGTGACATATGAAGGGGGACGGCTTTAGACCTCATCTCCAGGGTCCTACGATGGTCCCTAAGCAAGGGTGGAGACAGACACATGCAGAACCGAGTTAATAAGGAATCCACAGAGAGAGAAGACAAGATGGCGGACTGGTAGGTAGCAGGAAAGAGACCCTCTCTGAGAGAGACAGCTCAAATGCCAGAATAAAACACCCTGGAGGGACCCAAACAGAGAGAGATGGACTCTCACAACCCACGAAGAAACTAAAGTGCAAAAGACCGCTCGAATATGAGGTCCTGGGGCTACTATTAGTGAAGATAAGATCAGCGAGCACGGCACCCTCCTCGAGCCACCTGAATCCCTGCCCGACCTGAACAAGTGATCCGTGCTGAAGTGACTGGCTTGAGCCGCCAGAGCGTGGAGCTGAACAGCCCTGCGTGCAGCTTGCCCAGACCGGCCCTGCACTCGACCCACCCAGAGGCACCGTGAATTCCCACCGTAGCCGCGCTGAAGTCGGAGGTCAGGGAGCCCAGCAGTTCTCGGGGACGCGGTGAGTGATGGGAATAAGACCCTCCCACGGGAAAGGGGAAACCGACTGGACGATATGTTGGATTTGGGCAGGACAGCCTTAACTCCATAAGGAAGTGGCTTCAGCTGGTTGCTTCCCTCACCGAGGGGATTAGTGGAATCTGCTTGGACTAGGCCGCGCCCCTGAGATCAATGCACACTGACACAGTGAAGGCCTGCAAAGGTTGACTGGCCCAGAAGGGAGGAGCTAGCGCACACTGCCCGAGGGTGAACTCTAATCTCTGATAACCTATTGAAGAGGGCTAAAGCTCCTAGCCTGCGCCCTCTAGAGGAGCCTTAAACAACAAGAAAAGGGTCTGGGAATTACACTGTACACTTGCATGGAAGGAACCAAAAACATGATGAAAGGGAGAAATAAGAAAACACTCCCAGCCCCCAACTCTGAGAACATTGATCCAGGAGAGGTAAACACAAAAGAGATTGAGGGCAGCAAAAATGCAACATCAAACACAGCATTAGCGGACATAAAGAGATATCTTCAGGACCTCGTAAGTGGGACCAAAACTGAAATATTAATTCAAATTAAACAAGAGATATGTAGATTAATAAAAGAAGGGCTGGGCACCTCTCAAGAAGACACAGACAGAAGAATGGAGGAACACAAATGGAGAGAAAAATTTAATGAAGAATTCAGAAAAAACCTAGAATTCATGAAGCAAATTCAAAGAGATTATCAGGAAACTAAAGAATCCATAGAAAGCTGGCAAAACTGTTTGAAAGAAACCAAAGACAGACTATCAAAAATTGAACACAGGCTTGCAATGTGGGGTCATAAAAGGGAAGATCTCTTAAAAATAACAAGGGAGCAGGCAGTAAAGATACAAAGACTGGAAGATGACAAGAGGATCTATAACTTAAGAATAAAGTATGTGAATGAAGAAGCAGGAATCAAACCAGAGGAATTACAAAGGGTATTCACAGAAATTATTAAGGAAAATTTCCCAAGCATAGAAAAAAGAAATGATATGCAGAAGTATGAAGCATACAGAACTCCAGACACCTACAACCCAAACAAAGCTATACCCAGACACATAATAATCAAGATCCCAGAAATTCAATATAAGAACAGAATATTAAAAGCCATCAGAGAAAATAAACAGATCACCTACAAAGGAAAACCCATCAAAATCACAGCAGACTTCTCGACACAGACCATCAGGTCAAGAAGAGCTTGGAGTAAAGTAATTCAAGCGCTGAAGGAGAACAATCTCCAGCCCAGATTGATGTATCCTGCAAAACTCTCTCTAGAAATTAATGGAGAAAAAAGATGCTTCCATGACAAAGAGGAACTAGGAGAATTTGTGACTACCAGTCCAACCCTACAAAAAATACTGAAGGACATTCTAGGGAGAGAGAACAAGAATATGAGCATTTCAGGAACAGTGGCAGAGAGGCCTCAGTGAATGAGGCAGACAGTGAAGTGGAAGAGAAAAATAGACTATCAATGGCA
>PVJX010020962.1:0-32604 GCA_004027295.1 Dolichotis patagonum
CAACCCGACCCTCTCCCTCTCCCTCTCCCTCTCTCCTTGCATGAAATGAGTGGCTTGCTCCACCACATCCCCGCCATAATATACTGCCTTCATCAGAGGCCCAGTCAACCTTTGACTCTGGAACCCTGAGTCGAGGTAAATCTATTCTCTTTATGCATTGATTGCTCCAGTATTTCATTATCCTAATGCATAACCAACTAATACAAGGAACTTATGCAAGATAAACTCGCTAAACTTTAGCTTTACACTTTCTAAAATGGGAATAATATTTGTCTCGTTTTGAGACAGTCTCACTATATAATCCAGGGTGGTCTTGAACTCACAGTGATCCTCCTGACTCAGCCTCCCGAGTACTGGAATTACAGTCAGGCACCACCACAACAGGCTTGTATTTAGCTCAAAATTTTTCTGGGAGAAAAAAAAACACTTAAATAAACTTTTTCCCTTTTTCTCTCTTATTAGAAAAAGCCAATATCTGCATGAATATAATTTCATCTTTGGGATTGTTCCCTCAGGCTAGAATCTTAGAAAGAAAGTGTGAATCAAACAAAATAAATGAGCACTTCTTGCTATTTGTCACAATTACCAAATAGTTTTCCCAAAAGATTACAGCAATTTTGAATGTCATGCATTTTACCATATTCGCAACAGTAGCAATTATCATTTTAATATAAATTTAATAGAAATTTCCCATATTTTAAGATGTCTTTCCTTTTATATTCATTTGAAATTATTTTGGCTTGACAAATATATGTGTGTAAAAACGAGTATATTATAAAATTTGCCATTTTCACCATTCTTAAGCGTATAATTTGGCAGTATTACTAACCTTCACAATATTATGAAACTACCGCTATTATCTATTTCTAAAGTTTTTCACCATCCCCACAAGAAATTCTGTTGCCATTAAGCAATAACTTCCCATTCTCAACTTCCAGTTCCAGATAACGTCTCATCTTCCCTCAGTGTCCATGGATTTGCCTGTTTCAGATGTTCCACTTCAGTGCATCGCCTCCCCTTTTTCTTCATGTGGTCAGATTGTTTTGTCGATATCACGTGAGATATCTCACGCGTGAGATATCTCACGTGAGATAACGTGAGATAAGGTAACATCCTCTACTTGTCCAGTGCCAGGTCCCTGGCATTCCATTTCAATCTCACAATAATCATTGGATACAGTGTTCATTCTTCAGAAATGAAAGCTCAAGACCCACTCACCCAAGGCCACAGAGCTAATAAATGACAGTATCAGAATTTATGGCCAAGACTTACCAGTTCCCAGCACTTAGTATCTCTATGAGCACCCATATGGGTACTAAAGTTGCACAGGAATCAAAAGTGAGTCAAGACCATGGTTCGTACCTATTGTTTCTTAGTCAATATCATCTTTGGTAATACTCCACGTTGCATTCTATTTTGGTACCTTACTACCAGCAGCGTGAAAAGAGAGCTTGTTTAAAACACAGAACCCCAGACAACTAAACCAGAACCTACAACTTCACAGGATACCCAGGAAATTCTTATGCACATGCAAGTTGAGGGACAACCATGTTAATGAATTAAAACAAGAAACATTTGAATTATTTAATGATCATATGCAACTTAAATACAGTTATTAACGAATCCCGTCCTCTTAGCATAAATATTATGCTCTATTCTTCTTCCTGTTCATAAGTATTGTGTCAGTGAATTAAAATGAAGTACAGCAGAAACCTGGTGGGCAAACTGATTCTCCTATGAGCTACAGATGAGATAGACAATTCCAGTTTCTGGTCTTCTATTTGAACCACGGAGGAATTCAAGCTTGCAATTAGACTTGCAGACTGAAATCTTCCCGATTTAGCTCTCAAGGCCTCCTATGGAATTCAACTCTCCCAGCGCTTTCCAGAAGCAAATTTATCTGCCCTGTTTTAAGTTGGTAGTCCTCAACCAGATCTGGATTATCTTTAATAATTCCCAGGTTGACCAAGCATTGGAGTTCTGCTCAATATAATCATTTCTTGTTATCCACAGGGGATTGGCTCTAGGACCCCTGTGAATTATCTTTAGATTACTTACAATATCAAATTCAAGGCAAATGCTATGTGTTATGGTTGATACACTGTGTCAACTTGAGAAGTTTAGAAGTTTAACTGAGCACTCAGCAGGGAGCCAGGGTCCTTACTTTGTAAATATCCTCATCCCTGGCAAAGAAGGGCAAGGAGATTTTGTGAGTGTTACATCTGCCCTGGAGGGAGAGATGGCCAGTGTGCAATATGAGAGAGGAGAAGAGGCTTGTTTTCCACTGTTTGCTCTGGCTGCTGCCTTGCAGCGTTGCACCAGTGCCACGCCACCCTGCCTTGGAGCCAACTGAGCATGGACTGAAACCTCCAAAAACTGTGAGCTAAATAACCTTCCTTGCTTCACCTTGGGTGTCAGGTATTTTGTCTCAACAACAAGAGAAAAGTAACGGAGACACTATGTAATTAGCTGTTATACTGTACTGTTTGGGAGACGATGACAAGGAAAACAAAGTCTGCTTGTTTTCTAAATATTTTTAACCCATAGTTGTTCTATCTGTGGATGTGGAGCCCAGGGATAAGGAAGGACCAACTACTAGACGTGGTAGAAAGTGAGTATGTGCCAGCTACAGGCCTGGCTCATAGCAAGTGCCACACTAAATACCTCACCCTGGTTCTCAGAATAATCATAAAGTAGGAGACCAGCCAGGTCCCTGAGTCACCACTGGAGTCACACTGAGTCACAGCTGTCCAGTAGGATAGTGCAGTCATCAGCCACATAAACACTTATGTTGATGATGAGACACTGAGATTCACGGTTCGAATGGCTAGATAACACCAACACACACTCCAGGTTGGAGTTCAACCCAAGAAGTCCCAAAAGGTGACCTTTTTGGAGCATTAGAGATAACAGTGAATAATGAAAGCAGTTGCCGGTACATTACCCAGGGTCTCTAACACACTGAATGACATTTTTCCAGAAACCAACATTTTATAAGGTCTGTGTAAAGTAGGTTTACAACTAGTGAATTAAATTCCTGCATTGTAATAGAAATGACAATCATATGTGAAGTTAGAGAATTGTCATCCAACAAGTAATTATTTCCAATGGTAGTGATATCTTCAGTATGTATGTCTTCTGAAACAAATATCTTATTTAAAAGCTGATTGTAGATTTCTTGTTAGAATTAGTTAATAATCCTATTTATACACTTATTAGATATGAGTGAGTAGTTTAAAAGTTTTTTGTTTTTTGGGGATTTTTTGGTACCAGGAGTCAAACTCATGACCTTGTGCATGCCAGGCAGGTGCTGTGCCACTAAACTATATCCTTGGCTAGAAATCTTATCTCAGGTGGAATATAAAATGAAACATTTCTTGCAATATCAAAGATTGCATAAAAAGATACTTTCCAGGCTGAATATAGATTTATTACAAAAAATCATAGCATAGATATTGATTTTTAAAAAGAGAAACTAAATAAATATAATAAGTGTTGTGTTGTATGAAATTAGAGAAAGCTCTTATGCCCAGATTCACTTTGATTTTTATCAGTACTGACGTTTTGCTGAAGGCAATCCAGCAGTGTCTCACTGAAAGACCAAACAGTGAGGAGAATGTTGAAATTGCTTAGTTGTTTGTTTGTTTTAATACAAAGACAATTTGTTATAATTTCTAATGAATCTGCAGAGTGCATGGGGCCCCTTGGGGAGGACCTGGGATGAGCACAGTGGGTGTGCAAGGTTTTGGAGCAAGAAGCGGCCGCGCAGCAAGCATATTTTGGGAGGACAAAGCCTCTGATGAGTCCAGGATGGATAACAAGAAGAAGAAACTAGAAGTGTTACTAGGGCCAGTTAGAAAGTTTTACAAGGATTCAGAGAGTGAATAACTGGAACAATCTCCATAGAATTGGGAAAGACAAGGGAAATAAATATATTGAGAAAAAAGATAGGCTGGAAGGAAAAACTAGAGACAGGGGAAGAGGGGAAAACAATATGAAAGTCCTAAATCCTGGTGCCAGAAGATCAAGGCCTTGACGGGTGGTGAGAGGCCGCTGGGGAAGGAGGGAAGCAGTGACCAGACGCCACGCTCGTGAAGGCTCCGGCAATAGACCGCGCCATTTTATTGGACAAGCTATGTGTCCAGGTCGTAGAAGCAGAGACATGGTCGGCATGTCAGAAAAACAAAGCAACATGTGGGCCAGCCCGGGAGAGAAGGGTGCGGCACATAGAGTCAGGCCGATCTGCTTCTGGGCCACGGTGCTCTCCACGATAAAGTGAGATGAACTGTAATTTAGGTTAGGTATTTGATAAACAGAAATAATTGTCTTTGTCTTGATTCACTGAGACTATTCTCCAAGCCTACCTTAAACATGGCATTTCCTGGGATCACGGAAGGAAATCATTGTTTAATTCCCTCTCCCTTGACTCATCTGTAAAGCAAAAATAATCAAAATAATATTGTTTATAACTGTGGTACTCAAATACCATTGTTTCATCAAAATCAACCATGAAAATTTTTTTTAAGACACAGAACCCTGAGTCTTAATCGAAGAACTTCTGTTCAGTACTTCGGGCTGAGGATTCAGGCATGAGTAATTTCCTATGAAAACCACTAATAATCCATCCCTTTAAAAGCTACAAGACGGGGCTGGGGATTTAGCGCAGCAGCATAAGTGCCTGCCTTGCAAACCGGCAGTCATGAGTTTGATTCCTGGTACAGTTAAAAAATATAAAATAAAATAAATAAAATAAAATAAAATAAATAGCTACAAGGAGACTGAATAAAACAATCATTGCAGATCCATCCAGCACAATTCCTGACATGCAGCACTAAGACTGCTAAGACGGAGGAGCTGAGTTAACTGTGACTGGGTGGACTCAGGCTGCAGAGACAAGACCACTGACCATTTCAGCAGCTCCCCTGATTCACATCCCCTGCCCAGACCTCACTAACTCATTCTACAACCACCCTATCCCAAAAGCCCACTAATTTCCGCATTTGAGAACCTGTCAAGGTAGCTCTGTTGTAGTCAGGATTTGCAAGAGAATAGATTTGTAATGGTTGATACATTGTCAACTTGAGAAATTTAAAAGCTTAGCTCAGCAGTTCTACATCCTGGAGTATAAGGAACTTGCCCATTAGTCGCTAAGATGCTATTCATTGTGTCAACTTGAGAAGTTTCTAAGTTCAAGTGATTCAGCAGGGCGGCCACTCAGCAGGGTCCCCACTTTGTGAACATCTGAGCCTGTGCAAGAGGAGGCAGCCAAGATGAGGTGCTACACTCACCTGAGGGCGAGTAGGCTGCATACCATACAAGGGAGGAAAAGAGGCTTATTCCTCCACCTTTGATCTTGTTGCTTTTGTTGCCTTTCACTGCTTTGAACTGATGCCCCTGTGCTATACCAGCCTGCCTTGGAGCCAGCTGATTATGGACTGAAATCTCTACAAACTGTGAGCTAAGTAAACCTTTCCTTCCTTAATTGTAGGTATTGGGTATTTTGTCTCAGCAATGAGAGAAAAGTAACTAAGATAAGATTTAACACAGGACACAAAATTTATAGGTTTGTTTCATAATAGTCACCCAAGAAGTGAAGTGCAGAAGAGTAGGAGCGATCTTTCCATGCACCAGAGACCCAAAGAATCCAGCTGAGGGCCTGAATTCCACAGCAATGTCCCTGCATGAGTCCAGCTGAAGACCTAGAGCCCAAGGCAATTCTCATACAAGTCTGTATCAAGGATCTGCACTGGGAAGGCCCAGAGGCCAGTGGTGGAAGCTAGAAAGTCAGTGCCAGCGGGATGAAAGATCTGTGTCACCAGGCTGAGAGATTTTCACTGGAGCCAGGAAGCGACATTCAAGGTAAGGACCAGAGCTTCCCCCAAGAGAAGCACAATGAGGACCCGAGCTCCTCTGATGAGAACAGCTGAGTTCATATCGGAAAATCACCAGCCCTATCCTCCCCTCTAGTTCTTTTTTGTTGTTGGCAACAGTCCTCAGGTGGGTTTTCCACGCCCAGAACCTGGCACTCAGTTCAGCTGGGTGTTACAAGCTGACTATTAGTTAATTGCCACAAGCCCCAAGCAAACAGTATGACCTTATAATTCACTAATCTTCTAGCCTTAGGGTTGAAGTTGTCCAGGTAGGGAGCCACCATCTCTGCTCCGACACCTCTCTTTAGTCTTCATTTGCCTGCTTAAGGAATATTTTTCTTTTGCCTTCTCTCAGTCCAAGCTGAGTTTACCCTATTCATCTACCTCCAAAGTGCCCTCCCTAAGGCTGGTCTTCGAAGAAGTCTTTTCTAACTCTTACTGACTTTGCCTCCAGGCAGGGCTCCTTCATTCTTCTAACTGCCAATCTCAGAGCTCTTCTCTCCCAGCAGAAGCCAGAGCGGAAGTCTTTACTCTTTCATTCGCTTCCTGTTTTCTCACCAATAATTAAGTTTGTTGTTATTTAATAAAGATGCATAGATGATATTTTTATCAAATACCAGGAATGCTTAGCCCCTGTTATGGATTAAAAACTGGTGGTCAATTTAACACTAGCGGAATTGAATCACCATGCTGCTGAGCGTAGATGTTTCACCTGAGGAAGGTTGCCAGCATAAATAGAGATGTGGAGAAGGAAAAGCTATTGCGTTAGTGTGTTGAGGCATTGTGGGTTCTCCTATGTGTTGCTGTTTGAGCCATTGTTCTGGAGAAGCTCTGGTCCTCACATCAGCATTGCTTCCTGGATCTGGAGAGGAATACGTGTGTCGCTTAGTCTCCAGGATGAACTCATCACACTGGCTTCCTGGAATGTACTCAACTGTGCTTGTCATCAGAGGAACTCGGAGTCTCCATGTTGCTAAGGATGGCTGTGGTGCTTTCAGGACAGCCCTGGTCTTTGTTGTGAGTGTGACTTCTCAGCTCCAGCATAGCACAGTTCCTTCACCCTGCTGGCATAGACTTCCTAGCTTCCACCACTGACCTTGGGGCCTTCTCAGCACAGATCCGTAAAAGAGACTGGTGTGAGTCCTTCTTGTGGGCTCTAGACCTCCAGGTGGACTCATGGGAGGCATTGTCATGAGCTCTGGGTCTTCATCTGGACTCATGTGGGACATTGCTGTGGGATTCAGGCCCTTGGCTAAATATTCTATGTCTTTGGCATTGTGGATAGATTTCCTACATTTTCTTGTGTTAACTCTGGGTGATCATAAAACAATATTATAAACTCCATGTCCTAATTCTAATTGTTCTCTGCACAGCCCCTGACTACAACAGCCCCAGATATCAACCTTGGAAATTCATCACAACCCATTACCAGCCAGAAAGTGAATATGAGGAGGAAAAACTTTATGCATGGCTTCTGTGCCTTCCTCATCAGTGGTTACAGATGGTTTCCAACAAAAACAATAAAAACAATAAAAACACCAGACACGCTTGATGAAAAGTGTTCACACTGAAACAGACAGAGATGGAAGACAAATTAACAAGCATTACTACTGTTTATATCTTATATTTACATTTATGTTTTACATTTGAAGGCACAAGATGTGTGCGCAGAAATTGCATCAATAAAATTTTTACTTAATTAGAAAAAATCAAACATTTACATATTTAATAGTTTTCCCACTAGACATTGTGCTCAAATAACAGGCCACTGAGTTCAAAACCATGAATCTGCTAATACTGCTACATGCAAGGCCTGAGGCCACTCTGACATCTTGGGCAATGTTCTGAAGTGAGACTAGCAGTGTGGGGTTTTGAGAAGCAAGTGCTTCAAGTAGCTGGCACCCAGGACTGCCTTCCCTACCCACTTCATGGACCAGCCTTGATACGTCCACACTGGCTCTCATCTTAGTTTTCGCTAGAGTATCGTCAGTGTTTTATTTCCCCACTTTCTCAGGGAAACAGCTGCCTCACACCAGACTTGCTACTCCCCCACTGTGGCAGAAGGCCTGAGAGTGCAGAGACAGTCCTGAACTGTCCTCCGAGCTCACCTCCTGCTGCTCAGAAGCTTGGCAGAAGAGTACCCTAGGGAGCCAGAGAACTACTTACCACCAAGATTTTGCAGCAGAACTTGACTGCTAGGAGGTAGAAAAATATCAAACAGGAAAAAAAAAAAATCAAATGAGTTGTTTTCCTTTAAGCCTGCCTGAGGGAGCCTTTGCAAGCCATTGCGGTGATGGCTAGATGCAATGCCCTCCCCAGGGTGTCTAGCTTTCCCAAATACTGACAAACCAAGCAAAATCACTCAATTTCAGAGCTTCCAAGAACTCCTGAAGAGACCAGAGTTCCCTCAGAACACACAGAGTCACATGCTCTATGTGTTCACAGCAAGAGCCAGAGTGAGATGCAGGAGGAAAAGAGGGAGGTGCAATCTGAGAACCACCCCACTGGAAAACAGAGACCTTAGTACTCACATCTTTGGTACCCCAAAGCCCAGGAAGTGCCAAACCTTCATTCATTCAGCAGCTATTAGGCACCAAGGGTTTCAGCAGTCTCTGCCCTAGTAGAACTGTTTTAACGGGGACATAAACAAATCATGGTCATCATGCAAGCAAGCAAGTTGAAGGGCTGAGCCTACAACAGAGGGAGGAAGACCTAACACCCAAAGCAGGAAGAAGTTCCTAGAGGAAGGCTCCTCTACACTGAAGGAAGAGGGGTGAAATGGGTGCTCCAGACAGCTTGCCCAAAAGCCTGAGAGTGACAGAGTTGCCATTTTCTACACTCAGCCTGCCTTGGGGTTAAAGAGTAAGGCTATGCACGGGCTTGGCTTTCTTCTTCTCTGCTTCCAGGCTGAGTTTATGAAAATGCTTATCATTTTCCAGCCAACTGGACCTGGTCAGATAAGGCTGAATCTATGTTTATAAAAGATGACAAGAGGCCCTGTCCACATTGCTTAGTCACCATCTCTACCACCACCCGCACCCCAAGATAGAAACCCACCTCTCTCTCTCTCTCTCTCTCTCTCTCTCTTTCTCTCTCTCTCTCTCTCTCTCTCTCTAGGTAGCTATAAGAGTTTCTTTAGGGTATGTGGCCTGAGGACTACAAGCTGTCAATGTATTCCAGGCCTTTCCAGCAGACTACCTAGTGCCTCACTCTGACAACTGGGAAAGACAGGGGCGTGCCTCTGTGCTTGGGGCGGGGGTGGGGGGGATGTAATGCCCTAATGCTGAGAATGTGAGAAGTCAGGTGGAGTAGGCCCATGGTAGGCCTTGGTCAGACTCTTCTCATCAACCTCTAGCTGCTCTCAGCTCCTGTGATCTTCCCACTGTCATGGAAAGTACCTGAAATTAAGTGTCACAGATTATTCTGCCTGAAGGAGCGATGATAAGGTTTACAGTGAGAGAAAAGACGGGGACTAACATTCTTGAAGTAAAGTAAGTTCCAAATGCTCCTCTTAATTTTTTAAATTAGCTATGCTTCAAGTACCAAGAAATCAAAAATAACCTGACTCTTTTTTAAAAATTTTATTTAAAGAGAAAAAAAAAACAAAACAGAATAAAGGATAGCAACAATACAGAATTCCATGGAAAAAAGGAAAAGAACAACAAAAAAAAACCTAAGAAATTATTACTTGACAAATTACATACTAACTTCTTGGAAATAGTTGTTCAAATTACAAAGTTAAAACATGTAAAGTACACATTGAAACAGTGAGGCTGTTAACAGTTCTGCTCCACGATCTGACAAAAACAGCAATATGGTCATCCATCTTACCCACTCAAATATACATGCAATTATATCAAAAGGGTAAAATTAAACACAACAAAACAGAGCAAAGCGGATCACAAGAAAGCAATGTAAGAGACATAAATTTCAAAACTAGACAATCAGTGATATTCACTCTCTATCGTATTGACTCTTGTTTTCTTCCAAATAGTTGTCCATATTGTCACATACAGGGAATTCACATGAAACAACCTTGTATGGAATTGATCTGAGCAGGATGAGGAGGGCGTTTCAGGTCCTCAAGACCAGACAATAGGGAAGCCATGAATGGCTGTCATAGTGTCTCTCGTTCTCCTCAAAACAGCTGTCCATAACTTCATGTATGTTGAAATTAAACAAAACAAAACAAGCTAAAATCACTTTGAACAAAGAGTGATAGTTTTGCTGGATTTCACATCATGACATTATGGAATCAGCACTGGGTACTGTAGTGTCTCTTTTTCTTCACAGTAATTGTTCATATCAACATGTGTTATATAGTTGGTTCTCATAAACTGTTTATAAGCTCTACACATGCATTAGTCTCTACATGTATATCTATCATTTCTGTATTAGAGGGAAAAATAAAACAAAGCAAGATAAAACAAAACAATTCCTAGAAAAGCATGAAGCAAAAAAGTCATATAAAACCACAATACAAGGTGATCTAAAATGGTTACCATGATGTCTGAGCAGTATATAACAACATTAATAAAAACAAAGCATTGGAGACATTATAAGACTTCAAAACCAAGTAATAATCAAACCAGAGTGGGTATCTTAGTGAATCTTGTCATCTTCAGTGTAGTTGCCTATACTCTTAGACTTTATGCTATCAATCATAACAGATTTAAATAAAATCAGTCAATACAAAGTAGCAATCTAACAAACCAGATTCAAATAAGATTAGTCATAATAAGACAGTATAAATTATAAAGGGCTTCAGATTAAGTTGATAGGAAATTAGGGATGATTACCATAATATGTCCTCTTATTTTTGGGATAGTTGACCATGTCCTCAAGTCTAGTGTAAGTAGACAAACTGGAATAGCACATAATCCATCCAAGCAGAGTGATGAGAATAATGTAAATTTTAAATCTTGTTACCCCATTAACAGTATCCTCTGCCTTCATTTTTTAGACAACTCCTCCCCTTTCACTCCCATGGGGTGCACTGCTTGTTTTGGGTCCCACTGCCTCCCTATATAGAGCATCTCAATGGACCCTATCTCCTGATCTACTCTGCCTGTTTTTCTCTCTGTTAATATTTCAAGGCCCTCTATACTAGAGATTACAGCCAATCCTCTCTGCCTTATTTCTGCTGTTCTGTTTTTCTGCCATTGGTTGTTTATTTTTCTGTTCCACTCCACTGTCTGCCCCATTCACTGAGGCCTCTCTGCCACTGTTCCTGAAATGCTCATATTCTTGTTCTCTCTCTCTAAAATGTCCTTCAGTACTTTTTGTAGGGTTGGATTGGTGGTCACAAATTCTCTCAGTTCCTCTTAGTAATGGAAGCATCTTGCTTCTCCATTAATTTCTAGAGAGAGTTTTGCAGGATACATCAATCTGGGCTGGAGGTTGTTCTCCTTCAGCGCTTGAATTACTTCACCCCAAGCTCTTCTTGACCTGATGGTCTGTGTTGAGAAGTCTGCCGTGATTTTGATGGGTTTTCCTTTATAGGTGATCTGTTTCTTTTCCTGATGGCTTTTAATATTCTGTTCTTATATTGAATTTCTGGGATCTTGATTATTATGTGTCTAGGTGTACCTCTGTTTTGGTTGTAGGTGGCTGGAGTTCTGTATGCTTCATACATCTGCATATCATTTCCTTTTTCTATGCTTGAGAAATTTTCCTTAATGATTTCTGTGAATAGCCTTTGCAATTCCTCTGTTTTGACTCCTGCTTCTTCATTTACATGCTTTATTCTTAAGTTATAAATCCTCTTGTTGTCCTCTCGCCTTCCAATTGTTACTGCCTGCTTCCTTGTTATTTTTAAGAGATCTTCCCTTTCATGATCACACATTGTAAGCCTGTGTTCAATTTTTGATAGTCTATCTTTGGTTTCTTTCAAGCAGATTTGCCAGTTTTCTCTGGAGTCTTTAGTTTCCTGATAATCTCTTTGAATTTGCTTTATGAATTCTAGGTGTTTCTTGTTTTCTTCATTAAACATTTCTCTCTTTTTGTGTTCCTCCATTCTTCTGTCTGTGTCTTCTTGAGAGGTGCCCAGCCTTTCTTTTATTAATCTACTTATGTCTTGTTTAATTTGAATTAATATTTCAGTTTTGATCCTGCTTACAAGTTCCTGAAGGTATCTCTTTATGTCTGCTAACACTGTGTTTGATGTTGCATGTTTGCTGCGCTCAATCTCTTTTGTATTTACCTCTCCTGGATCAATGTTCTCAGGTTTGGGGGCTGGGGATTTTTTCTTATTTCTCCCTCTTGTCATGTTTTTGGTTCCTTCCATACAAGTGTACAGTGTAATTCCTAGCCCCTTTTCTTGTTGGTTAAGGCTCCTCTAGAGGGTGCAGGCTAGGAGCTTCTGCCCTCTGCCTTCTGCTATCAGAGACTGAAGTTCAAGCACGGGCAGTTTGTGCTGGCTCCTCCCCTCCGGGACAGTCAACCTTTGCAGGCCTTCACTGCGTCAGTGTGCACCGAGCTCGGGTAATTAATTTGTAGCGACCCACTGGGTCCCGGCCAGAAGTGTGACCCAGTCCAAGCATATCCCACCAATCCGCTCCGAGAGGGGAGAACCAACTGAAGCCATTTCCTTCTGGAGTTAGGGCTGTCCTGCCCAAATCCAACATGTCTTCCAGTCGGTTTCCCCTTTCCCATGGGAGGGTCTTATTCCCATCACTCACTGCGTGTTGATGCCGGTCCCTGAGAACTGCTGGGCTCCGCGACCTCTGACCTCAGTGCGGCTACGGTGCGAATTCATGGTGCCTTTGGGTGGGTCACGTGCAGGGCCGGGTCTGGGTGGGTCGAGTGCAGGGCCGGATCTGGGTGAGCCACACATAGGGCCATTCAGCTCCACGCTCTGGCCTCTCAAGCCAGTTGCATCGGCGCGGTTTGGTCGGTCATGTCGATCTCGGGCAGGAATTTAGGCGGCTCGAGGAGGGCACTGTGCTCGCTGATCTTAGGTTGTCTAATGGTAGCCCCAGGACCTCATATTCGAGTGGTTTTTTTTTTTCAGTTTAGTTTCTTCCTGGGTTGAGAGAGTCCATCTCCCTCTGTTTGGGTCTCTCCAGGGTGTTCTATTCTGGCATTTGAGCTGTCTCTCTCAGAGAGGATCCATATCCTGCTACCTACTGGTCCACCATCTTTGAAAAACCCCCAAGACTCTTGATGCCATAGGAGGCAACAAAGTTTTCTAGTGCAAGTCAGAACACCTAGAAGCCTTTGCCTTTAAGATGTATCTCATTTTAGGCAAAAATTAAAAAATGTTAAATATGGCTCCTTAGACACACAGATAGATGTAACAACAATTCACATTTGTATACTTTTACAAAGCTTTAACATTGTGATATTGGATCTTTTCCCAAATCAAATGAGGCTTAAAAGAAAATGTAATTATCACTTGACAGATGACAATGCTAAGGCACATGTGTCCTAACAGAAAGAACACGAATTTGGGAGGTAAAAGATATAGATCCAAGCTCTGCCCAGCAACTATATTTCCCAAATACTGAGAAACCAAACAAAATCACTCAATTTCAGAGCTTCCAAGAACTCCTGTAGAGACCAGAGTTCCCTCAGAACACACAGAGTCATATGCTCTATGTGTTCACAGCAAGAGCCAGAGTGAGATGCAGGAGGAAAAGAGGGAGGTGCAATCTGAGAACCACCCCACTGGAAAACAGAGACCTTAGTACTCACATCTTTGGTACCCCAAAGCCCAGAAAGTGCCAAACCTTCATTTATTCAGCAAAAACAATGGTGCATGTGAATATCACTATTTAATCCTTAGAAATCTGGTTATTTTTTCCTTATTTCCAATTCTTGGTAAGGGATGAGCATTTCACTATTCCCCCAAACATGGATAACATAAATCACATTGCTTCCCATGGTCCCTGACAAGTCATTGTCCTTTAGATTTAATGTATGCAAAGAGCTTTGAGTAGTGTTTAGCATTAGGTAAATAGTATGTGAGTGTTAACTAGTATTATATGTCTCTTTGTCTCAACATTTACACATTGCCTGTCACATTCAAAGTGTTCCATAAATGCTGATGGGATTATTGAAAGGAATTCTTGTTCCAGTGTAGCAGAGAGACATGTAAACAAATAATTGAATTACAATTAAGTAAGCTGAGTACTGGAGAAGGTGTGTGTAGGGATGCAGTGGTATCTGCAGGGAAGTAAAAGACGAAGTTTCTTTTTTTTTTATTTTAAGAAGAATAAAACAAAAGAGGGCAGAACAAAGCAGATCAGAACAGAACATAAGCAACACTTTACAGTAAGACAACCGGACATTAACAGTAGCTATCAAATTATCTCTTTCTCTGCTATATATTTGGCATGGTTTCAAATACAATAATATCAAACATACCAAAATAGTATAAAACCATTCAAGAGAATGAAAGAATTTCAGGACATTCTGAACCGAATAAAAGAGAATGATCAATGGGTACTATAATATCTCATTTTCAATAAAAAAATTTGTTTATACTATCACATATATTAAAATCCCAATAAGACACAACATGATAGAACTGATGGTAATAGCAGAGTAGAAGAATGGTAGGACTTCTAAGCAAGACGATATTAAATCAGCAATGGCTGCCATAATGTTTTGTTTTCTTCAAAACAGCTGTTCATACCATCACACATAATAAAGTCAAATAAAACAGAATAAAACCATTCCAACTGATGAATGAAAACATTGAAAGGCTTCAAAGCTATGAGATGGGGACTCATGCTTACCATAAAATCTTATATACTCTTACCAACTCTCATACTAGGGAGACTATACAGTATTTACACATGTGAGTTTGGTTTATTTTGCTTATGAGTATGGTCTCAAGTCATGTCCATTTATTTATAAATATATCAATGTGATCATTCTTTATAGCTGAGTAGTACTCCATTGTATAAAAATGCCACAACTTTTTTATCCATTCCTCAGTTGATGGGCACTTAGGTTGTTTCCAATATCTGGCTATTACAAATTGTGCTGCTATGAACATGGGTGCACATATATCACTGTGGTATGATGTTTTCAGTTCTTCTGGGAATATGCCTAGAAGTGGAATAGCTGGGTCAAATGGGACTTCCAAACCCAGCTTTTTGAGAAATCTCCAGACTGACCTCCATAGTGGTTGTACCAGTCTACACTCCCACCAACAGTGTAGAAGAGTTCCTTTTTCCCCACAGCCTCTCCCGCACGGGAAATACTTTCCAGAATAAATAATTTGGACCATATCTTATTAAAGAGTTTCTGCATGTCAAAAGAGATTTCCAGCAGAGTGAAAAGAAAACCCACAAATTGGGAAAAAATCTTCATGGACTGTCCCTCAGACAAAGGACTTCTGTCTAGAACTTATAAAGAATTAAAAAAAAATCAGACCCTCGAAATTCAAAGACCCAACCCAAAAATGGGCATCTGAAATGAATACACAGTTCTCAGATGAAGAAATAAGAATGGCAAATAAATACATGAAAAAATGTTCATCATCATTAGTCATTAGAGAAACGCAAATTAAAACCACACTGAGATACCATCTCACCCCAGAAAGAATGGGTTAAAAAAAAAAAAAACTACCAACAAGATGAAGTTTCTTGTAGTGGGACAAAGGAGAGGGAGAGCACATTGGGGAGGTGACACATTTGGTAGAGTTTAAGAGTGAGAGAGAGTTCATGAGTGAAGAGAGTGGAAAAGGACATTTAGACAGGGTATGTGGAAAAGGCCCTCATCGTGCCACAACAATGGGTGCTCAGAGAAAAGCAAATAATTCAGTACTACTGGGAAAGTGAGAACACCATGCGGAAGAAAAAAGGTTAGAGTAGCAGCCAGGGCCAGTTATAAAAAGCTTTGAACGTGAGGACAGGAAATTTTGATCTACTTTTCTAGCAGTAATGGGGAGCCCGTGAAGAGATACAAAGCCAATGAACTGACATTTGTGTTGTTGGAAGGTTGATCTATGCAAGATAGATTTGAGAAGTGAGACTGGAAGCAGAGGAACTATTTATGATACTGCACATGCAGTCTAAGTAAAATATAATAGTTTCAGATAAGGTTATATCACTGAGGTGGCCAAATAGAGATAGATTATTAACTTACTTGCAAAAATGTCACTGGAGAACTTAGTATTCCATTGGAGGTGCTGGGAAAAAAAAAAAGAAAGAGGCAAAATGCTGCTGAGTTGCAAGCAGAGTTGCATGAATAAGTAAATAGAGGCATCACTAATGAAGTTAGAAGCCAGTGGCATAAGAGCAATCAATGATGAGTTTCCATTTGAATGCTCGGTTGGAGAGTCCTGTTCAGGGTTCACAGGGAGTTGTCCAGCAATCAGTGAAGGCAGAAGATTGGAAAGAGGCTAAAGAAGAGTCCATCCTGGAGTTTTTTCAATGGACCATCAGTGGTTAGGTAATGGCTTAAGTGACGGAACAGAATATGATCAGTCAGAGAGAGAAGCTAATCCACATTGCTCACGCATGGGAGCAAAAGTGAAGTGTCCGTTCTGCACAAGCATTTAGAAATAGGGAAACACAGCCGCCCTCCTAAGAACTAAATAATACCATGCAAACACAATGGCTGCAGTGAGCCAACTGTGGGAGTAAACTCTCCAGAGAAATGTGAATCCCTTGGTCGTGCTGGACAATGGGTTGCATATGTACCTGAAGAAGATGAAGAGGAGAATGAATAAATACTAGAAATTTTTGTGCAGGATGAGGGGTGGGAAGGTAGGAGGCATATTTCCAAAGCTTTTCTAAATTTAATTATATGTCATTTTCTAATCATGTTTCATAATTGTGTAATTATCCCCAAGTATTTTTCTTTAAGTAATAGAACCAGTAATTACATACTAATTGAAATGTGCAATCTCATCATTAGGATATGTAAATATATAATAGTGTGAAGATAAAGTAATTAAAATTCCAAGGATGACTGCTACAAAAACCTGTGACATGTTCCCACTTCTGTCCCAGGATTCTCTGCTCCAATGGGCTTTAAAATTCTACCTAGACAGGGAAGATAAGCTCCAAGTTCTGGGAAGCATATGATGAGACAACAGGTTCACCAGCAAGCACAGGCCATTGGAGCAGGACTATTCCCCTCTCTACAGTCCCACCCAGACTACAGCCGTGAGAGTTCCCGTTTTCAATCTTCCCCAGCAGGAAGGAACACTATGTTTGAAAGGGCCTGAGTATGGGCTACGTATTAACTCCCCATCCCACTTGAATACAGAGCTCTGAGAGGGCTACACTGACCGTGACTCCAGCCTCACTGATGCACCAAAGGGAAGTTTAATATCTCCTCTTAACCCTTTGCTTTAGTTACTTTCTAGTTGCTGGGACAAAATATCCAACACTCACAAGTCAAAGGAGGAAAATTTTATTTTAACTCAAGTTTGCAGAGATTTCAATTCATATCCACTGTCACTAAGGCAGTAGAGCAGCATGGCAGAGGGGCATGGCAGAGAAGGAAGCATTCATGGTAGGACAGCCACGAGGCACAGCGGGATCAAGCAGGAGGAGTGATGCACGTACTGTTCCAGGCCACACCCAGTGACCCTCCTCTTCCCACTAGTCTTCTCCCAACATGTCCAGCTGTAAACCCATCGGTGGACTAATCCATTATCACACAGAAATGATTCCGTCACCTCCTCAGTGTCCTCATGTGCTCATGTGCTTTGAGGTGGTATCCAGATAAAAATCATAACACCTTGCAACACCTATGATACCCAAACTAGCCGCAGATTGGTATGTGAGGCTCCGCACTTGGACAGAACCCGGTCAATCGGGACCACTATTCAAGTGGCTTCAGCCACCCAGACAACCCCAGGATGGAGGCAGAGAGCCAGCCTTGGCCACAGCCTCCAGCTTCCTCCCCCTGGGCCCTGAGCAGAACTCCTTCCTTAACTAAAGTTTAACCAGGCTCCTCTCAGCCCTCATCCTTGGCAAGCCAAGTCCAGTTTGCCAAAGAATACTGTTGAACCAGTTATCAAAATCCCTCACATTTGATACCTAGCCACATTCTTCTTAGTAAGATTTTACTCTGCCCCATCAGCTCTAAATCCTTATTTGGCCTCACTGTATTGAGAGACAAATTTGTTCTCTGCCCTATTGAAATTGCCTTGACCCTGTTATGGCTTATATCTAGATGTACCACCAAAGCCTCATGCAGTCGTACTGGTGGGGCTTTTTCAGAGGTGGCTGGCTCTGCAGTGTGTGATGCTGGAATTGATTTATGGTACAATCCTAGGCTCAATGGCACTAGGATTAAAGGTGTGTGAGTGCCACCTGCCCTAAGTAGCCTGAATAAAACACAAGACACAGACAGATGCTGGTAAGGTCCCTTTTTCTTTTTGCTACCTTGTATGCACCATGAACTGTTTCTCCTCTGTGATGCCCCTCTGCCAAGCTACCCTGTCTTGGAACCAGTCAACTATTGACTGAAACATCTACAAAATGAGCTAAACAAACCTTTCCCCCTTTAACGTTGGCTGTCAGGTATTTCGTCTCAGCAATAACAAAAGCAACTAAGACAAGTCCTATGCACATAGACTTAAAGAAAGTCTTTGTTGCTGTTTTTGACAAATGTCTGGTGAAATCTTTTTCTTTTATATCTAAACCCCAGGAATGTTAGTCTTTTTGTGATACTGTAGTAATAGAATGCCACTGGCTGTAATTTATGAATGAAATTTATTTCCTCACAGTTCTGCAGGTTGGGAAGTTCAAGATCAAGGAGTCAGCATCTGGTGGGGCTTTCTTGCTGCATCATCCAAAGGTAGAAAGCAAATAGGCAAGGGAAAGCAAGAGGAGCCAAAATTACTTTCTTCTAGTGGCACTTACCCCAGTCCTGAGCGTGGAGCCGTATCACCTAATCACCTCTTAAAGAACGCTTTTCTTAATACTGTTACAGTGGTAATTAAATTTCAACATGAAGTTGTGTCTTATTGGGATTTCAATATATGAGATAGTATAAACAAATTTTTTTTATTGAAAATGAGATATTATAGTAGCCATTGATCATTCTCTGCTATTCGGTTCAGAATGTCCTGTAATTCTTTCATTCTCTTGAATGGTTTTATACTGTTTTGGTATGTTTGATATTATTGTATTTGAAACTATGCTCAACTATAGCAGAGAAAGAGATATTTTGATAGCTACTGTTAATGTCCCATTGTCTTATTGTAAAGTGCTGTGTTGCTTATGCTGTTCTGTTCTGATCTGCTCTGTTCTGCCCTCTTTTGTTTTATTGTCTTTAAAATAAAAAAAAAATTTCAACATGAATATTTGGATGCAGAAAATATCCAGACCACAGCGTGGATCATGAGCAAATGTATCCAACCTCAGATGACACATATGGCCTCACCTCCAGGGTGAGAAATGTTCATGCAGTATAAACTCAACATGCTAAGAAAGCATGGGTGAGGAAGGGTGACTACCAGACAGACTCGAGGGGAGGCTTCTTTGGAGAAGTGACATCCCAGTTCATGCTTGAAGGATGAGTGGAAGAGGGAAATGACAGAGAAGTCAAAGTAGAAGATAGTGAGACTTGGGGAACAACATGTGCTCCCGCTGGGAGGTGAGGACACGGCCTATTCACCAGGGTGTAGATTACAAAGCAGACAGTGAGGAAAGATGAGCCTGGAGAGGAAACGAGGCCTCAGCTAAAGAGCCTTGTAACTGTCACCAAAATGCAGACTCTCCTGTGAATGACATATTTTACCAATTTGGAACAGGCATAATTCCAAATGGATGGGCTGACAACAGATGGGAAGGTCTTGGGTATCATATCTGGGCCTGCGGCAAAGGTATGACTGACCTGGCTTCCAGTAAGGCTATAGTATTGGCTTGACCTTCAAACTTGTGATACTCTAGTCCTGTAAGGTCAAGAGCAAGGACAACCAGAACCTAAGGCACGGTGCTGACTCCACTGAGTGTGCTCAGCCTGGGGAGAAAAAGAGATGGCAGCTCTGTGCCAAATTAATGGGGCTGCGAGAGAGTGGGGGGCAGGAAAACAATGGGACACTCCCACAAAGGGTTTTCCATGCCACTGCTGAGGGACAAAGGGATTCTCTGTCTGACATTGTCTTGTAGGCCTGGAGTCTCAACTATAGTCACTGAAGCCCCGAATACCTGCTTCTAGCCAGACTGTTTAAATCCACACCATTTTTGTTCAGAAAAGTAACGTGGTCTTTATTTAAACATTTATGAAAGTTTTTATAATCAACTGCCTCAGAGGCACACACAATGGAGTTTGCATTAGTGACAGTACAACAGTGAATTAAATTAAATTAAATTAAATTAAATTAAATTAATTAAATTAAATTACATTTCAAAAGCTATTATCTATCTCCTAAGTCTCTAAGATGGAGCAGGGTGGCTCCCAGCTGAGTCATTACCCAGGGCCCCTTCCGAGAAATCAGCAGGCTAGAGGGAGGAGAGAGGAGGGAGGGAGCCATGAGAATCGCAATATGGAGCCCCAATATTGGACACAGTACGGGGCCTGAGACCAGCTGTGCCCCGTGGCCTTTCTGCCTCCAGCCCTTGGCATCTCAGCACTCCTGGGCCAGATGTGTGGGAGAGAGAATATTCGTCACCATTTGTTCAGAGTCCTAGAGAAATATTTATGTTACCTCTCTGAATTTTAGAGTTACCTCCAATAAAACAAAAAAATGGAAATACAGATCCCTACAATTGTTGGAAAGATTAACAGAGATAGTATCATTAAGCACCTGGCACATTATAGGTGTGAAGCGATGATCTTTCCTGGCTTCTTCCTGACATTGAATATAATCAACCATTGCCTCACGATTCTTTCCTCATCCCCAGCAATTATCTCTGTCTACTTGGCTGGCTCATCTTCTTTCCTAACAAGAAAATAGTATTTATTGAGCAATTGCTAACATTTCCTTTCATTATCTCATTTAATCCTTCCAACAACTCCACATTTTCAGATGTGAAAACCAAAGCTTGTCTATTTTAAAAGGTTTAGAGACAACTGGAAAGAGACGACAGGCAGATGCTATGCAAGGCAGGTGTAGCCCCAGGATTGTAAGATTATGATCACCTGGAGAACCACAGAAAATTGTGCAAAATAAATGGCATTACAAAATAAATGGGCAATATTTGGCAAAGCAACAATTAAAGGAAGCAAGCTGAAGGAAATGGCATGATGACTCAGTTATGACAAAGATATTCTAATTAGTCTCCTTGACACCTGGTTCCCCAAGGAATTGAAATAGAACCAGAAATGACGATTTTAGTTCATGCCGTTCTGCTTAAAAGTTGATAATGGCGCTCACATCACCACCCTTTTGAGCCTTAGTGTTCCCTACTGGAAAATATGGATAAGAATATTGTTTTGGTTATAGAACTGAACAAGAATGGTCTGTAAACAGTATAGATAATGATTCCCAGACTTGCCTAGATATTAGAACTTCCTGGGATGATTGCTAAATAAATAAATAAACCTACTTTTCTGGAGAGTCACAGCTCTAGCCGGCAGGAAGAAGCGGGACAGTTGTTTCCTAATCTTTTTCTCCTCCCGTGCTCCAGTCTACTGTCAGTGTCCCCACTGCATGAACCAGACCAGAAGGTGGCCAGCAAGGGACTGGGGATGCAACTGTCAGGGATGGCTCTTTCCTCATCAACCAGGGCACAGCACTGAATAATCAGCACTTTCCTCTTCTCAAAATCCTCCAGTGATTCTCCACTGCCTGTCAAAACCCTATCCCCCTAGGTAAGGGTTAAGCCCCTTTATACTCTACCCTTCTCTAGCCTCTTCTTCCACTCACTGTTCATGGACTTGAAGCTGAAATGAGACTCAGTTTACCCATGTGTTTTCTAGACCATTGAGTTTTCTTCCAGGTAAAGCCTATTTGTCTTTGATTCAAGGGCTGTCATGAGTTCTATCTTCTCCATGGTCACATCTCTCTGGAAGAATCTTCTTTTCCTCTGCTCTTCCCTGTGCACTGTGTCTGTACCCCTCATATGCTTCACCACACAACACCTCTTACCGTCACCCATCCCACCTTTCCCTGTGATGACATTATGTGTGACCATACCAGACTGAAATCTCCTTGAGGGCAGAAATCATATCCTTTGTGTGAGACTCCTCTGTCTTCCTTCAGATCCGGCTCAAAAGTCAACTCCTCTATCTCCTCCGAGCAGAACCAATTTGTTTTCCCTTTTTCCTGCTGTAGGACTGTGCACTGAATATCTGCCCCACCAAGGAGACAGTGTCTTACTATTAAGATCACACTCCCTAGTCTGTATGTCTGTGCTCAAACCTGAGATTCTATCACTCAAAACTGTGGCATGGAGAAATCTCTGTGCCAGTTTCTTCATGGTATCTACCACTGGAAATGAGTTCATCTCTAATGCACCTAGCCTAGTGTCAAGCATATATATTAAATGCTGCATAAATATTAGCTATTAATATTATCACTTGATTCCAAACTCATTGAAGGAGTCCCCGTGTCTTGACCTTTGTTTGCCTAATATCTACAGAATTTCTGGTATGTATTAGGTGCTCAATCGATGCTTGTTGCTTGCATGAAGAAATAGGAAGCATAGAAGAAATAGTATGAATGGATAGATGGGTAAGTGGACAATTGGTAGTTACTTGGTAAATGCTGATTGTTTGCATGAATAATTAGGTATTCAATATATGTTTCCAGTCAGTCTCTCTGCTTAAAACAAATGAGTGGATGACGATTTGAAAAAATAATAGGTACTTAATAAGAAGGTTGACTTGCTACATGGTTGAATTCACAGATTTTCCACAAATAGCAGATGTTCCATAAATGTTGGCTGGTTGCATGAATGAACAAATATCCTAAAATATAACAGGCAAAGCTGAGAGGACACAGCTAGAGCATTGCTCAGAGAGAGATGGATGGTAGTGGCTGCCTGCCCCCCACCAGTAACTACTGTGAAACTGCTCCCTTGTCCCCACCATTTCTGAAGGTCTCTTTCTTCCTGAAACCTGCTCGTGTATCTTGCCTGGTGCTACCTGATGATACAGGAGCCTAAAGGTGGAGAGAAGAGCTGCAGGTGGTCTAGTCTCATCTTCTCCCCTGTCAGATGAGGATCAGACTGTCTAGGACTCGGTGCCCCAAAATTAGCCTCTATGCCCTGCCCCTGGTGAGCAGGGAGGCCTCCAGCTCAGGGCACATTAGGAACAAATCCTGTACTTCAGTCTCCAAGGGCGAGACTGCCGGCTCACTGCCTCACACTTCCTTGACCCCGTTCCCTGGCCCTGCCATTCCCTTGAGGCAGCCCCAGAAACTCATATTTCTAGTTAATGAATTGTTTTGCAACACTTCTGGAGAGGCATGAGCTAGAAATCTTAACACATGCTGGAGGATTTTCCATTTCCATTAAATATGTCATTCATTTGGTGGGTAATTAAATGTGCAATAATGCCACATTTCCATCTTAAATGACTTACTAAGAGCAGCAGAAAGGGATATGTAGGGTGTAATTTCCTGAGCATCTCCCCCATCTCTGAAAGCTTTTTAGTGCCTAGAAAAGGGAATTGAGTAAAATAAAGCTGGTTTCAATACTGCACTATGTGTCATCTGCAGTTGCCCCGTCTTGGGGAAAGAGACTAAAGCCTATAACACAGCAGTTTCCCTACACCTCAAGTTACTGGAGCAACCTGGGGACAAGCATCCTAGAAGTCTGAGTCCAGCGAAGAGAGAAGGGGTTGAGCAGGAGGAGGAGGCTGCAGTGTGAGAAGGAGGAAGCTCCTATATAGAGCTTGCCACAGGCATGAGAGTCGTCAGCATCTCTCTGCTTCATAGAACCCATACCACAGATGTGTACTGCACATGAGCATACACATGCAAGAACACGGGCAGCACGCACACACACACACACACACACCTACACGCATACACACATGCACACAGACTGACATGGTTTTGCCTTCCAGTTTCAGAAGCACCAGTCTAAGCCAGTTGCAAAGGGGCCACAAGAAAGCAAGCGTGAAGAGTAGGTCCATTCACACCAGGATGAAAGGCGCCTCTGGGGAATGGCCGCTCCCATCGCTTCAAACCCAAGCCTCATCACTGGGCTGCCAGGTATTAGTGCCGCGGTGTTTGTCTCTTGTCTTTGTGCAATAAATACTGAATTCTGTCTGGAGGAATGCTGACATGCAAATCAATTCCAGCTTGTGATTAGGAAGGAGGGGTACTGAAGAACAGCTGGGCAGAGTCTACCAGCTGAGACTGTGAGACAAGCTCGGAGGCTCGTCCCATAGTCCCATGCCATGAAGACCAGAAGGGACCTTAGGGACCACTCACATCCTGCCCACTTACTTGACAGATGAGGACACAAGATCCCAGGAGGCTCTGTGACTTGACCAAGGCCACCAGCTTGTAAGTGACAGGACTGGGATGAAATATGGTCTCAGACTCCACTGATCTTGTCTCTACAGATGGCTGTCACTTTCTCTGAACATAAATTCATCTGAGACATCAAATGGCTGCTTTTCTTCTCACACAGGCCAGAAGGAATTGAGCATCGCTTAGCAAAAAGAGGGCCAAATACAACCTCTCATTAGAAGGCAACCACAGAGACATGGCTGCCCCCAACAGATCCCACCCAGCAACTCTGCTTTACAGCCCTCCCTATAACCACCCCTGTCTACCTTTCTTAGCTCAAATAAAGCAATGTTGTTAAGCATATTTACATCTGCAATGAAGTGAGCTGTACAGGAGATTGGTCCTAGAGACAATCAGAGCTGACACCTGATTTTAATAATGAAAACAGGCTGAGAAAAATTTTGCTCACTGATCAGCAGCTGTATAAAAAGAAAGGAGATAATTGGGCTTGAAGTGGGCTTGGGGTAGGTCACTAAGACAAGGCTTTCCAAGAGTCCTCTTTTAGATGACACCAAACTCAGGAATCTATACAGATACCTGCTGACAATGTAGGGAAGCCAATGGGACTGCAGTCCTTAAGGGAAGCGAAGAAAAAAAAAAAAAAAGGAGGGACTTAGGAAATTACCTGTGCATGGCACATGTGAATCTAGTCCTTTCCTCCACCAGTACCTCAGTGTTCTAATCTCTTCTTCTCCTGTCTTTCGCAGTCTCTGTCCCCATCGTCTCCACCTCCACATGGCCTTTGGCCTCCTCCTTCTTCAAAAGTATCTGTCTTGGTTCATGTTGTTCTTTATGATAATGGTTGCAAAGTTCCAAGTGGTCATTAGGGGACCACTTTCACCATTTTCTATCCAGGGCCTGACACAGATCCTAATGTGTAGTAAGCATTTGATACATCAAAGTTGAGCAACTGATAACTCACGCATTAGCACTTATTTCAAGAGCAATTTTATAGCTTTATCATATACACAGATGTTTATGACATATGTGGGCAGCAATGGACATCATTTTACAGATGAGAAAACTGAAGTTTGAATCAGTGGGAAGGAATTTCCCAGTATATCCACTTGACAGCTGAAAAAATAAAAATCCAACAGGCCCATGAGATGTGTGCCATGAGCTGTGACTACTGTGCAGATAATGGAAAGTCTCCCAGTGGCCCCACATGCTTTGTCACAAGCTGAGATAAACCAACTTAAAGATAGTTGAGAGTGGAGGCTGTCCACTTTCAGGGACAGAGTGGCGACTAAAGCCTGTTGCTGAAAGTGAGGCCTTAGCATTGGTGATGAAGAGAAAAGGGCAAGAAAACAGGCTAATAAGTAAAACAACTTTACAGAGAGATACAAGCTGCAAAAGCAGCCCCAAATGGAGAATCTTAGAGGAAAAATTCAAAGCGAAAAAGCATCAGTGGAATCAAAGACTAGGCTATGTGCATCAAACTTTAAGTGCCCGGAGATCAGAGACGGGAGAGACCACAGTTGATGAAGTCTGAGGTGCCTCGTGGAACAGGAACCCTGAACCAGACCTTAAAGAAAGGTTTCAGTTTGATTAAGTGACAAGGTTGGGAACTGTAACACTAATACCTGGCAGCCTAGTGTGAAATTCTGAGCAGGAGAAAAAAAGGTAAGGAAGCATTTATTAAGAAGCCACTGTGTCAGGACTGTGTCAGCTGCCATCACATACATTAGCTCATCCATAAAAGAAGGGATAAGTACAATGTGGGTGAAGGATGGCAGGAAGGAGATGAGACTACAGCAGAGCTCAGGGAGGGCGGAATGAAAAAGGGAAGGTAAGTGGTACTCAAGTCAGGGCAAACTTGCATGCCAGCCTAGGAAAACTTCTCTGATCTCTTCCCATTTTCTTGCTACAATATTCTTTGTGATTGCTTAGAAGTTTAGGCTAAGCCATAAGCAACTTAAAGGTAGGGGCTATTTCATATATACTTGCAGTGATTCTCAGAAGTAGCATACATCAGAATCACTTCAAGCACTTGTGATGATGGCAATTGTCTGACCCCTCCCTCCACCCAGAGTTTCTGATTCAGTATGTCTTCAACTAGGCCTGAGCATTTGCATGTCTAATAAGTTCCCAGTGTCAGTGATGGCCCTGACAATTCATGTTTCCTGGCATTCATAGGCTTTTTGGGCTTCCTTTATATTAAATATACTCAACTTCTGTGACTTCCAAGGTTAAGGGAAAAAAGAAATCATAGCTTATTCTCTGGGCTTGTTCCCTTTAAAGTAGCTGAGATCACATGGAAAGAAACTAAGACCTTTCACTAGCTATGAGCACCACTGATAGCCAGTGATAACCAGAAGAACAAGCTACCATGGAAGCAGATCTTCCAGCCTCAGCTAAATATTCAAATGATTGCAGCTGCAGTCAATTATCTTCACTGCTATTTCATGATGGACCCTAAGCCAGAACCTATAGAAACTATGACAGATAATAAATATTAATGTTATAAAGGATTAAAATGGAAGAGTAAGAGCTTGGGATTTAGCCCAGGGGCATAAGTGCCTGCCTTGCAAGCATGTGGTCATGAGTTCGATCCCCGGTACCAATTTAAAAAAAATCTGGAGTCCAGGAGGCAGGAACCTTGCTCGAGGACTCTGGGCTCAATTGGGCTGGCCTGAGAACAGCTTACGACCAGCACTGCCAGCTGCTGAGTTCATATCCACACCCCTAGGACAGGGGATTGTGCCCCGGGGGCTCTGCCGGGCCCAGTTATTTATGCCCAGCTTCTGCATCTCAATTGAGAGCTGGGAGTCTACAGAGAGGTGTAGGTTGCCTGGGGTGAGTTCCAGTGACCTGGGGACAGTTGGAGACCTACATTCCGGCTTTCCAGTTTCTGGGGAGCTACCATGATGCCGGACTGGGTCCAGCAGATTGCAGGGCCTCAGTCAACCATGCTCAGCAGCCTTGTTTCAGTCCAGGAGGCGAGAACCTTGCTCGAGGACTCTGGGCTCAATTGGGCTGGCCTGGAGACAGCTTAGGACCAGCACTGAAGCTGCTGAGTTCGTATCCACACCCCTAGGACAGGGCATTGTGCCCTGGGGGTTTCTCTGGCCCCAGTTCTCCACACCCTGCTTCCACCTCTAAATTTAGGGAGCCAACTACCTGCAGAGGAGCTGAGACTGCTCCAGTAGCGGAGGGTGCAGGAGGAGATTTGCAACACACCCAGAGGAAGCTTTGGAACACCACTCAAACCAAGGAAATAAAGAAAAATGACAAAAGGAAAGACCAAAAGGCAGGCTCAAATCACCAGCCCATCCGAAAAAAGCCTGGGAACCATGTACATAGAAGAAAATAGAAGCCATACACCTGAAATGACTGAAATGATATCAACTGAAATAATGAAGCAACTAGGGGAAACTATGGAGAAATTCAAATTAGAAATAATTGCCCAGGTAAAAGAAGAATTGATAAGAGTAGTGAAAGAAAAAGTGAACACATCTAGTGAAGACACAGCTAAAAAATTAGAGGAACAAAGCAAACAGATAGAATCCCTGAATGCACACTATAAGAACAAACAGAATGCATAAAGCAGATTCAAATAGATAGATATACAGGAAATCAAAAATTCTATTGAAAGCTGTAAAAACCGCCTCAACGAAACTGAAGATAGAATTTCAGACCTTGAAGATAAGATTGCAGCTAGTGAACAGGAAAGGAAAGGTCTTTTAAAAATAACAAAGAATCAGGAAATAACAATCCAACAGCTGCAAGATGATGCAAAGAATAATAACATAAGATTAATAGGGATAAATGAAAAAGAAGGGAACACCCAAAATGATATCAAGAGGATATTTACAGAAGTAATAGGTGAAAACTTCCCAAACATGAGAATGGAAACTGACATTTGGATTAGTGAAGCATCTAGAACTCCAAATAACCATAACCAAAATAAAACTATACCCAGACACATAATAATCACCATCCCAGAAACCCACCATAAGAACAGAATACTAAAAGCTGTTAGAGAGAAAAGACAGATCATGGAAAAAGGAAAACCTATCAGAATCACAACAGACTTCTCAACACCAACAATGAAGTCAAGAAGAGCATGGAGTGAAGTATTTCAGATCCTAAAGGAAAACCACTTCCAACCCAGACTGACATACCCTGCAAAACTGTCCTTCAAAATGGATGGAGAAATAAGATACTTCCATGACAAAGAACAGCTGAAAAATTTCATGACCACAAAACCAACCCTACAAGGAACACTGAAAGATATTCTAGATACACATAGGATAAACCCACCAAGCAAGGCAGACAATTAAATAGAATGGAAAGCCAAAGATAAAACATCAGAAAGATAATATGTCAACAATAAACCAATATATAACAGTTATAACCATTAATGTAAATGGCCTCAACTCACCAATCAAAAGAAACAGACTGGCAGAATGGATCAAGAAACAACATCCAACCATATGCTGTCTATAAGAAACCCATCTTACCCAAAAGGAAACCCATACATTGAAAGTCAAAGGATGGAAAACAGTACTTCATGCAACAGGAAACCAAAAAAAAAAAAAAAAAAAAAAAAAAAAAAAAAAAAAAAAACCAGGAGTAGCAATCCTGTTTGAAGACAATGTGAATTCAAACCAAGAATGATTCAAAGAGATAAAGAAGGTCACTACATACTAGTTAGGGGAAAACTTCAAGAGGAAGAGATAACAAGCTTAAATATATATGCACCAAATTCCAGAGCACCCAGCTATACAAAGCAAATATTAACAGAAATGAAAAGTCAAATAAGCAATAACACAATTATAACAGGAGATTTTAACATGCCATTGACACAGAGGGACAGATCAACTAGACAGAAAATCAGCAAAGACATAACAGAACTGAATCACACCTGTGAACAAATGCACTTGATAGATATACATAGAGTTTTCCATCCAACATCAGAATATACATTCTTCTCAGCAATACATGGGACATTCTCTAAAACAGACCATATACTAGCCCAAAGAATATATATAAGCAAATGCAAAAGAATTGAAATTATCTGATGCATGCTATCAGATCATAGTGCCATGAAATTAGAAATTAATGATAAAAAGCAACTACAAAAACCTCACAAACACATGGAAACTGAGTAATACACGCTTGAGCAATCAGTGGGTCACAGAGGAAATTAAAGAAGAAATTAAACAATATCTACAAGCAAATGAAAATACAAACACAACTTACCAGAATTTGTGGGATGCAATGAAAGCAGTCCTCAGAGGAAAATTTATTGCACTGAGTTCCCACATCAGGAAGACAGAATGAACACAAATAAACAACATGAGGCTACAACTCAAACATCTAGAAAAAGAAGAGCAAGTGAAGCCCAAAGCCAAAAGAAGGGAGGAAATTATAAGAATTAGAGCAGAAATTAATGCAATAGAGACTAAGAAAACAGTACAAAGGATCAATGAATCAAAGAGTTGGTTCTTTGAAAGAATAAATAAAATTGATAAGCCCCTGGAAAAAAAGGAAAAAAAAGAAAAAACTCAAATTCATGCAATAAGGAATGAAAAATGTGAAATTACCACAGACTCTGTGGAAATATAGAAGATCATCAACACCTATTTTGAAAACCTCTACTCTCATAGGTTCGATAACACTGAAGAAATAGACAGATTCCTAGATACATATGAACTACCAAAGCTGGATCAGGAAGATGTAAAACTGCTGAATAACCCAATTTCTATTAATGAAATTGAAAATGTAATTAAGACCTTGCCAATAAAGAAGAGCCCAAGCCCAGATGGATTCACTGCAGAATTCTACAAGAAATACAAAGAAGATTTAATGCTGACACTCCTCAAACTCTTCAATGAAATTGAAAGGGAAGCAATTCTTCCTAAGTCATTCCTGGAAGCAAATATTACTCTAGTACCAAAACCTGAGAAAGACCCAACAAAAAAGAGAACTATAGGCCAATCTCCCTAATGAACATAGATGCAAAAATTCTCAATAAAATATTAGTAAACAGGATACAGCAAATCATCAAGAAGATTATTCACCCCAACCAAGTGGGATTCATCCCAGGAATGCAGGGATGATTCAACATAGTGTAAATCAATACATGTAATTCACCATATCAATAGAGCCAAAAGTAAGCACCACATGATCATCTCTATAGATGCAGAAAAAGCGTTTGATAAGGTCCAACACTCATTCATGATAAGAACCTTACAGAGAATTGGAATAGATGGTCTTTACCTCAATATGATAAAGGCCATCTATAACAAACCTACAGCCAGCCTCATATTAAATGGCCTTTACCTTAAAATCAGGTACAAGACAAGGATGTCCCCTGTGACTGCTCCTATTCAACATAGTACTGGAAATACTAGCCAGAGCAATTAGACAAGAGAGAGAAATAAAAGGAGTAAAGATAGGAAAAGAAGAAGTTAAATTATCATTATTTGCAGAAGATATGGTACTTTACATAGAAGATCCCCAAAATTCCATTGAAAAACTCCTAGATATAATACATAAATTCAGCAATGTAGCTAGATACAAAGTCAGTACTCAAAAATCAATAGCATTCCTACACACTAACAACAAAAATACTGAAAGAGAGTTAAGAGAAGCCACACCCTTCACACTAGCATCCAAAAAAATGAAATACTTAGGAATTAATCTCACAAAAGAAGCAAAAGAGCTATACAAGGAAAATTATAATACCCTGAAAAAAGAAATCGAAGAGGACCTCAGAAAATGGAAAGACATCCCCTGTTCATAGATAGGAAGAAGAAATATTGTGAAAATGGCCATTCTCCCAAAATTACTATACAGATTCAATGCAATCCCAATCAAAATACCACTAACATATCTCATAGATCTAGAGAAATCTCTCCTAAAATTCATCTGGAACCAGAAAAGACCTAGAATAGCAAAGGTAATTCTAAGCAGCAAAGGCAAGGCAGGAGGCATCACAATCCCTGATTTGAAATTATACTACAAAGCTACAGTAATAAAATCAACATGGTACTGGAATAAAAACAGACCTGAAGATCAATGGAATAGATTGGAAGATACAACCACAACCACAAACATTCAACCACCTTATCTTTGATAAAGAGGTCAAACATGTTCACTGGAAGAATAACAGTCTCTTCAACAAATGGTGCTGGAAAAATTGGCTATCCATATGCAGAAGACTAAAACTAGATCCATGCCTATCACCATGTACTAAACTAAAATCTAAATGGATCAAAGATCTAAATATTAAAGCAGAAACACTAAATCTGTTGGAAGACAAACTAGGTAAAAACCTCAAAGATATAGGGGTAGGTAGAGAATTCATGAACAAGAATCAAACTGCATGGGAAATACTTCCCAGAATCAATAACTGGGACCATATCTTATTAAAGAGTTTCTGCATGTCGAAAGAGATTTCCAGCAGAGTGAAAAGAAAACCCACAAATTGGGAAAAAATCTTCATGGATTGTCCCTCAGACAAAGGACTTCTAGAGTCTAAGTCTTCTAGAGTTCTAAGTCTAGAATTTATAAAGAATTAAAAAAAAATCAGACCCTCGAAATTCAAAGACCCAATCCAAAAATGGGCATCTGAAATGAATACACAGTTCTCAGATGAAGAAATACGAACGGCAAATAAATACATGAAAAAATGTTCATCATCATTAGTCGTTAGAGAAATGCAAATTAAAACCACACTGAGATTCCATCTCACCCCAGAAAGAATGGCCAGGATAGAAAAAACTACCCACCACAAATGCTGGAGAGGCTGTGGGGAAAAAGGAACTCTTCTACATTGTTGGTGGGAGTGTAGACTGGTGCAACCACTGTGGAGGTCAGTCTGGAGATTCCTCAAAAAGCTGGGTTTGGAGGTCCCATTTGACCCAGTTATCCCACTTCTAGGCATATTCCCAGAAGATCTGAAAACATCATACCACAGTGATATATGTGCACCCATGTTTATAGCAGCACAATTTGTAATAGCCAGATCTTGGAAACAACCTAAGTGCCCATCAACTGAGGAATGGATAAAAAAGCTGTGGCATTTTTATACAATGGAGTACTACTCAGCTATAAAGAATGATCACATTGAGATATTTATAAATAAATGGACACGACTTGAGTCCATACTCATAAGCGAAATAAACCAGACTCACATGTGTAAATACCATATAGTCTCCCTAGTATGAGAGTTGATAAGAGTATATAAGATTTTATGGTAAGCATGAGTCCCCATCTCATAGCTTTGAAGCCTTTCAATGTTTTCATTCATCAGTTGGAATGGTTTTATTCTGTTTTGTTTGACTATATCATGCATGATGGTATGAACAGCTGTTTTGAAGAAAACAAAACATTATGACAGCTATT
>PVJX010020963.1:0-32598 GCA_004027295.1 Dolichotis patagonum
ACTTACACTGTCTTATTATGACTGATCTTATTTGAATCTGGGTTGTTAGATTGCTACTTTGTATTGACTGATTTTATTTAAATCTGTTATGATGGATAGCATCAAGTCTAAGTGTATAGGCAACTACACTGAAGATGACAAGATTCACTAAGATACCCACTCTGGTTTGATTATTACTTGCTTTTGAAGTCTTATAATGCTTCATTTTTATTAATGTTGTTATACACTGCTGAGACACCATGGTAACCATTGTAGATCACCCTGTATTGCGGTTTTATGTGACTTTTTTGCCTCATGCTTTTCTAGGAATTGTTTTGTTTTATCTTGCTTTGTTTTGTTTTTCCTGCTAATACAGAAATGATAGATATACAAGTAGAGACTCATGCATGTGTAGAGCTTATAAACAGTTTATGAGAACTAACTATATAACACTTGTTGAAATGAACAACTACTTTGAAGAAAAAGAGACACTACAATTCCCAGTGCTGACTCCATAAAGTCATGATGTGAAGTCCAGCAAAACTATCACTTTTTGTTCAAAGTGATCTTAGCTTGCTTTGCCTTGTTTAAGTTCAACACACATTAAGGGATGGACAGCTGTTTTGAGGAGAATGAGAGATACTATGACAGCCATTCTTGGCTTCCCTAATGTCTGGTCTTGAAGACCTGAAATGCCCTCCTCATCCTGCTCAGATCAATTCCATACTAGGTTGTTTCATGTGAATTCCCTGTATGTGACAATATGGACAAGAGTCAATATGATAGAGAGTGAATATCTCTGATTGTCTAGTTTTGAAATTTTTGTCTCTTACATTGCTTTCTTGTGATCCACTTTGCTCTGTTTTGTTGTGTTCAATTCTACACTTTTGATATAATTGCATGTATATTTGAGTGGGTAAGATGGATGACCATATTGCTGTTTTTGTCAGATTGTGGAGCAGAACTGTTAACAGTCTCACTGTTTGAATGTCTACTTTACATGTTTTAACTTTGTAAATTGAACAACTATTTCCAAGAAGTCAGTATGTAATTTGTCAAGCAATAATTTCTTAGGTTTTTGTTGTTGTTGTTCTTTTCCTTTTGTCCTTGGAATACTGTATTATTGCTACCCTTTATTCTGTTTTGTTTTGTTCTCTTTAAATAAAATTATTTTTAAAAAAAAGAAAATTAAACATCACATGGTTTCTCTGAGATGAGAAACCCAAAATAAAAATAAAGAATAAAATAAAGGAGAGATGGCAGGAAACTTAGGCAGACTTTCTAGATATGAAAAGGGATAACAGAAGTGGGAACGGTAAAGAGGAAATAGGTTCAAAAATATCAAGATATGTTTTATTATATATGTACCAAATTCCCCAAAGTAAATGTAAACACTATATATTATAAACATAAACCTAAAATCATTTTGAAAATACTACTAAAATTGAAAGAAATTTTACATGGCTTTTTTTTCTCCTAAAAACCTACCCAGATATATGGTTTTACAAGTTAGGAAAACGTAGGTTCATTCATTCATTCACTACATATTTTTATTTAGGCACTAGCTTGTTCCAAATGCAGTATATATTTTGTAGGTAAGATTTTTTGTGCTTATTAGGTGTCAGACACTATGACTTTTTCAGGTATTAACATGTTTATTGTTCACAATAATTATAGAAGTGAGTGATGTCATTTTATATGTATATGGAAACTCTGGTGAGAGCAATTTGATACCCTGAATCATTTTCAAAACACAAATCTGATTCAAAAGCTTCCTAATACTCCCTGAAAAAGACTAATATCCTTAATGAGGATATCCTTAATCCATATCCTTGAAAAGTTCTACATGATATGGTCACTACAGACTTCTCTGGAATAATCTTGTGCTACTTCTGCCTGTTAGTGCTTTCAACCTCTCAAAGGTATTCTGCCTTTTTCTAGGCACATACTATTCTTTCAACCCTTGTCTTGTTCTGCTTACCTCCTTATGCCTAGTGGAAACCTGATTATTCTACAGTTCTTAATTCTGCTTCTCTGGGATGATCTCTCCTCTCAATTTCCAGATGAAATCCATTTTCCTACTGAATTTAATCAGTAGACTTACACACTTATCATAACACTAATCAAAATTATACTTTTACATTTACTTTGAAATAATTTAATTAATGTCAGTTCTTATAATTGACTGTATGAAGGCATGAATTAAATTTTTGCTTGCCATTGTATTCCTAGCACCTAATTCAACAATGACTTAAATTTTAAATTGTCTCTCATCCCAGCACTTGGGAGGCTGAGGTCAGAGGATCACAGTGAATTCAAGACCAGCCTAAACTACAAAATGAGACTCCCTCTCAAAACAAAACAAAACAAATTAAATGATTTATTTTATTCATAACATATATGTAATGGCATTAAAAAATTTCAAGAACTTCTGAGTTTGAGTCCTGATACCAAGAAAAAAAATTCAAGAACTTATATCAATGTAATGTTGGGTTGGTCAGTTACCCCAAAAGAGGGCTACTACACTCTAAAAAATAAGAAATGATAAAAATTTCAAACAGCTGGAGATATAGTTCAGTGGTAGATTGCTTGCCGACCAGGCATAAGACCATGGGTTTGACCCCCTGAAATGGGGTAAAAAAAATTTTTTAACATGTCATAGCAATCAAGGGTAAAAACAACAGGAAATCAGCAATGGCTACCATAATGTCTCTTGTTTTCTTCAAAATAGCTGTCCATACCTTCACACATAATAAAATCAAACAAAACAAAATAGACTAAAACTAATCAAAAGAATGAAAGCATTACAGGACTTCAAAACTAGGTAATAGGAAATCAGCAATGGCTACCATAATGTTTCATTTCCTTCAAAATAGCTGTCCATACCATCACACATAATAAAATCAAACAAAACAGAATAAAACCATCAAAACAAAAGAATGAAAGCATTATAGGACTTCAAAACAAGCTAATAGGAAACCAGGAATGGTTACCATAATACATCTCATTATCTTCAAAATAGCTGCCCATATATCATTAGACACAGTGAAACCTAACAAAACAAGACAGAATAACACCAAACCTAACAAAATTATGAAAATGATACAAGAATTCAAAACAAGATAATAGGAAATTAACAGTGGTTATCACTTTCCCTTTTTAGGCGTTTCCTCCTCTATCACGTTCATAATAACTATTGTGCTTTTGGATCTAATTCCTTTTTTTTTTTTTTTTGGTACCAGGGATCAAACTCATGACCTTGTGCTTGCCAGGCAGGCACTTAAGCCACTGAGCTAAATCCCTGGCCTGTTCCTTCAGTTTTTTATGCTAGGGAGATAACTCAGGGTTCACCCAGAAGAGTCCAAACCATTTCATGCATGAATATGATCTATAGTTGCATACATTTACCTTCAAGAGCCTTCAAGGTTACCCTACTTTATAACTGAGTAGCTTTCTATTGTATGAAAATATATCTTTTGTATCCATTCTTTTGTATCCATGGATATCTTTTGTATCCATGTATTCACATGGAACAAGTGTTTTCTCTCCTTTGATTTTCAGTCTGTGAATTTTGAGTTAAATGTGTTTCTTGTTACAGTATACTGATGTACCTTGTTTCTTGATCATTCTCCTTGTGTTTTTTTATTAGTGAATTGAGGCCATCTACATTAATGGTTACAACTGGCATGCATTGGTTCATCTCTGCCATGCAATCTTCCTCCTGTTCGCCCTCCACAACTGCTTGTCCTGTTTGGTGATCGTCCTCTGCTGCTGTTCCTGGAACCACGGTCATCTTTCTCTCTCTCTATCATATCCTCCAGCACTCTCCGTAGGGTTGGTTTGATAGTCATGAATTTCTTCAGTTATTCTTTATTATGAAAGTGTCTTATTTCTCCATCAATTTTGAAAGATAGTTTTTTAAGGTACATCAATCTGGGTTAGTTGTTTTCTTTCAGGATTTGAAACACTTCACTCCAAATTCTTCTTGACTTGGTTTGTGTTGATAAGTCTGCCATGATTCTGATGGGTTTTCCTTTATAGGTGATCTGTTTCTTTTCTCTAATAGTTTTTAATATTCTGTCTTTGTGCTGAATTTCTGGGGTCTTATTATGTCTGGGTATAGATTTACTTTGGTTTTGGCTAGTTGGAGTTCTATATGCCTCGCTTATCTGCATGCCACATCCTTTTCCCATGTTTGGCAAGTTTTCTGCTATTACTTCTGTGAATAGTCTTTATGTCATTTGTGGGTTAACCCCTGCTTTTTTGCTGATAACTATACCCTTAAATTATTTTTCTTTGTATCATCTTGCAGCCATTCCTTTTTTTTTTAAGCCATTGAATTCTTATTTCCTGGTTCCTTGTTATTTTTAAGAGACCTTTCCTTTCATGATTGCTAGCTGTGATCTTGTCTTCAAGGTGTGAAAGTCTAACTTTAGTCTCTTCCAAGAGGTTCTGCCAGTTTTTGATCGACTTTTTAATTTCCTGGCTATCTCTATGAATCTGTTTCATGCATTGTAATTCCTTCCTATATTTTTCATTCAAGGTTTCCATCATTTTCCTATGCTCCTCTTTTTTATCTATGTCTTCTCAGCAGTTCTTTCATTATGTTTGTGATTTCTTCTTTTATCTGAGGCAGTATTTCTCATCTGATTACTTTTATAGTTCATGAAGTTGTCTATTTCAATTGCTATCCTTTAGGACATTTCAGCTGTGTGCTTCTATTTTCTTCCATGATTATATCTCCCAGACTCAGTTCTGGAGGTCTGAGATTGCCTTTTGCTCCTTCATCTTTCTCCTGTGTTCTCTCAACAAATCAGTTGTGGGGTCCCAGGCATTCCCACATTGGCTGCCGCACTACAGTACAGAGGAATAGGACAGGTACCTGGGTTTTTCTGGTCCTAGGTTCCCAGGGAGTTAGCAGGGCATGGAAGTGGGCTTCTCTAGACCCGTGCAGCTACACTGAGGCTTCCCCAATGGCCAGGGATACGTGGTGGCAAGGCTGCTGCTTCTCTCAGCCTGTGTGTCTATGCCAGGACTCCCCTGAAGGCAGCAGGCACACAGGGGTGTATTTGTCTGATTCTCCTGGTGGGCGCTGGCTGCCTACAGGAAGCAAACTTCCCAATGATGGCAGTGGGTATGCAGGGGGGATCTGTCTGTGTCTCCTTGCCCGCACTAGATGCTCACAAGAAGCAAGCCTTCTGATGGCAGCAGTGGGCCCCAGCCTCATTTCTTTGCTATGTACTGTTTTAGAATAGTGATCCTTCTGGGGACCTTTTCTGGGGCTCTTCTTTCCCAGTTTGTGATCACACACAGATAGCACCAGCTTTCCTTGGCTCTAGCATTACACAGTTCCCATTTCTTGAGTTTACTTACATACATGGTTCAGATTTCAGCTACCCCTTGTGTCAGTGAAGGGTAATGTTAAGAATATCTGTTCACTAACATTGTAAAAATTAATGTTAGGACTCAGAAAATGATAATGCATAATAAAGACCTCAAAAACAAAGTGTTGTTCTGTCTCTTGTCCTCTTGTTTCTTAGGCAAGCTATACAAATTAGAATTCTTCTTACCCAAGGTGATTTGTGGAAACCAGAAACCTCCTTTCTCTAAAATTAGACATAAAACATAAAAATATTACTATAATTTTTTCCTGTCTTCCATGTAAGTTGTCTATAAAGAAATTCTCTGGTATATTTCACTGGATTACTGATCATAAGACTCCCAGTCTATAAAGGACCCTGCTTCATCCTCAGAAGGAAGAAATGCTGCATGAAGGTCAAGAACAATCTAACAGAGGCATTGGTAGGTTTCCCCTTTCAATCTATTTTTATGAGATTGTGCCTATTTTGTTCAATTATATTTCTATAGGGTCACACTTCATTAAACCTAAGCAGAAATACAGATAGTACTCTCTGCAGGTCAGTCTCAAGACTTTAATCTGAAGGCTTTTGTGTTATGTAAAACTAAGAGCATATAAATTTGTTTAACTTTTTCTCCTACTGATCTGTCTATTATCTTTTCATTTCAGTATAAGTTCAAGAGATAGCAGAAACAGTTTTCTCCACTTCACTAACTTTAACACAAGCAGACATAGAAAATTTAATCACAAGGTTAGAAAATGTAAACAAGAGTTGAAAATGATCATCATCCTACAAATGCCTCCAACAATAAGATTAAAGATACAAAATGATATAACTTTATTTCTAATCAAGACAAATGTAGGAACAATGCTTTGAAGGACAAAAAAAATCACTTAAGAGTGACTAAAGATGCAAAGTACCTTTACTGGGATCATACAAAATTAAAAAGCTCTGCACAGCAAAGGAAACAACCAATAGAGCAAAAACACAACCCTACAGGATTGGAGTAAATTTTTGCTAGCTATTGGGACAGAAGACTAATGTTTAGAATATACAAGAACTTTAAAACATCAGACTTCCCCCAAATAAAAGATGAGGGACTAGGGATATAGCTCAGTGGCACAGTACCTGTCTTAGCAAGTGTGAGGTTGTGAGTTTGATTCCCAGTACTTCAAACACACACACACAAAAATATATATATATATATATATATATATATATATATATATATATATATATATATAGCAAAAGATGAATCAAAAAAGTGAGCAACTGAAAGTTCCTTTACCAAAAGAAGAAATACAAATGGCCAATACAATACAAATACTTACCAAAAGAAGAAATACAAATGGCCAATAAATACAGCACATAGAAAAGTATTCAACATCTCTGGCCATTAGAGAAACACAAATTTAAACAACAGAGATGCCATTTTACTCCATAAAGAATGGTTATCATCAAGAAATCAGATAACTACAAATACTGATGATGTTGGGGGCACCTTCTACATCATTGGTAGGAATGTAAATTAGTATAATCATTATGGAAATCAGTCTAGAGATTCCTCAAAAAACTAAAACAAGAAATTCCACTTGATCCAACTATGCCTCTTTTAGGTATTTTCTTGAAAGCGTTAAAGACATATTATATTGGGGCCAGGGATTTAGCTCAGTAGCATAAGCGTCTGCCTGGCAAGTATAAGGTTGGGAGTTCGATCCCCGGTACAAAAAAAAAAAAAAAAAAGACATATTATAGTGATACATACATACATGTTGACAGAAGCACAATTCACAATAGCTAAATCTTAGTGATGGCCTAATGTCTACTGACAGATGAATGGATTAAAAAATGTATTTATACACAACAGAATACTACTCTGCTATAAAAAAGGATAAATTTGAGTCATCCATAGGAAAATGTAGGTATTTTGAGACCATGTTAAGTAAAATAAATCACACACAAACTTAAATATTGAAAGATTTATATGAGAAACACAAAATATAAATCAAGAGCAAAATGAATGGTAGATAATAGGAAATAGGGAGATAGATGGTTTGTGTACAGGAAGAGGTCAAAGAGATAGAACAGGGAGGAAGATGGGAATGTGATCACAAAAACAGAATTAAGATGTGTTATATACATGTACCAATTCCCCACACAGAATGGGATCATTATGTACTGCAAACATGTACTAATAAAAAAAATACTAAGGTTAAAGTATGCTATATAACTGCACAGATACAAATGTGTATCTAATATCCATTGAATATTTATGTATCAGGAATGGTCTTTTACCATCTATTAATTCTCTATTTCACATAGACCTCATGAGATAATTACTATTATTTCTACAAGTAAGAAGCTAAGTAACTTGTTCAAGATCAAACAAGTTCTAAGAAGAAAGAGTCAGGATTCTAATCCAAGAGATCAAGTTAAAAAACAAATACCCACATATTTTTGATTAATACAAGTTGTTTTCTTATCTAGATGATTTCACTAAATCCCTAGGTGGTTTCCTTGCCTCTAATTTTGATTTCATTAAATTATCTTTCAATGCCCATCATTTTGGCACACACATAGAATCCTAGCATTCTACAGGCTGAGGCAGGAGGATTGCGAGTTCAAGGCTAGACTGGACTATACAGGAAGATCCTGTTCCAAATAACAAACAAACAAAAAGAATAAACAAAACTACCTTTACACTATACTAAGCAATCTGCTTAAATCTTAAATGGCATCCATCTGGATGCCTAACATGACCAAGTCTTTGGGGCTCTCAAATTTCCTTTTCTGACACTCATATAGACTTAAACATTTTGTTACAGACTTAAAAATCAATGATGGGTGTCTCAGGACATAGGAAGCTGAGGCAAGAGGACTGCTGACAGTCCAAGCCCAGCCTGGGTTGCATAATGAATTCACGGCCAGCCTGAATTACAAAGCAAGACAGTGTCTCAAAAATCAAATAAATCTAATAAAACACTGAGTACCTATACACTATATACATGCTTATTCCTAAATATTACATATTTTCAGAATTATATGTCTATTCATTTTGTTCCTTTTCCTGAAATATCCCTCATTTCCTGCACTTCCGTCTCATGCAAGCATCTTTTCAGATTTAATTTTCTTTTCTTTGGGACTCATGAAACCCAGAAGGGGCCATCCTCTAACAGTACTTAAGCATATTTTATTGAAATTATAGTACATGTTTATCAATCAGTAACTTTTTTTTTGGTAGTAACAGGGATCAAACTCACAATCTTGCGCTTGCCAGGCAGGTGCTTCTGGCACTGAGCTAAATCCTCAGCCCTGCATCAGTAACTCTTATGTGTCTTTGAGAACGAGGGCTATTTCTTTTTCATCCATCTTCCCCCTTCCTTGCACAATCCCAGGCACAAATTAAATGTTCAGTAGTTTAATACCCCTCCACCCCAGCCCCTGCCTGTGATGAACCCAGGTCAACAAGGGCTCTACCACACTGCCACACAACACCAAGCCTTAAACGCCGAGCTTCTGAACACTCATAAAAATCAAGAAATGGTAAGTTCTAAAAGAAAAAAAAAAAGATATGTTGAGTTCTAAACTCAGTTTTGCTCACTATGACATCTGTAGATACTTCACTTTTGATGCTTACCTTATGCACCTATAATTTAATTCTACAGTTCCTTTGGAAAAAATTCTACACAACTTTAAATTTTGCTAATAGTGCTCTCTAATAGTAATAGTGTAAAGAATTTCAAAGAAACTTCTTCAAAACATGAACATCTGATTACAAAGTAAATGGGAAAAAATATAAGATGAAACGCATCAACATGCGTTTTTTTGTAGTGCTACCTAGAAACGTCGACAATAGCAGTATGGAGCTAATATTTTCTACATGGGGGTTGTGGGGAACAGGCCTGTAACCCCAGCATTCTGAGAGGCTGAGGTAAACTCAAAATAAAACTTTATTAAAAAAAAAAAAAAAGAGGCTGGGATGTAGCTCAGTAAGAAAGCCCTGGGCTGAATTCTCAGTACTGCAAAATAAAAAAAACGCGATGTCTTCTAAGAAATTGCCCCCTACCAGAATAACTATATAAACCCATGCAATTCTTTACAGTAGGTTATTATGCAGATATCAAAAACGACAGGGGAAATGCTGATAATGCCCGATGAAAGAAAAGTTACAAAGTTTTAATATACGATGCGATTATATTTTATTTCAACACAATGGGTCTATAACAAGCAAGGAAAAGTACCAGTAAAAATGGCAACCGCACCTTCAACATATTTGAAAATCGAAATGAGTGACAATCACATAGTCATAATTAAAAACTCTTAAATGAAGATGGTGAAGGTTTATAATATCAGAATTGGGTGAAAGTAATGGAGGTGACTCAACAGTGTCATTACTCCGTCCAATGATAAAGAAGAACGTGTTTCTGTCCTGTATTGTAAAATTCTCTACTGGAGCGTAGACTGGGTAGAACAGCAATTGGTGGGTGAATTAAGAAACAGAGTAAAGTCACAGACCTCACCAGTTCTGGCCTCTTTTCGATAGGAGAAAAGGGCGGGCAGTGGTCATTTCTAGAGCCTGGCAAACTTCTCGGTCCCGGGTCGCAGGACCCCAGAGAGAACCTCGCTTTGCGCGCGCGCCTGCGCGGAGGAGGACTGCTGCCCCCGGCGCCCTGGCCCCTTCACTTTCCTGGCGGGCGAGAAGTTTCCCAGCGAGCGCGACAAGGTGCAGCTGGGCTAAACGAAAGGGGCGGCTCACGATCCCCACTTACTTGGTACTCGATCTCTAGCGAGGCCTTCAGCGGCATGGGCTGGTAGAAACACTCCTTCTGGCCGGCCGGAAGGGTAAAGGTAAAGTCGCTGTCTAAGGAAGGCGTGAAGCTGGTCGTCCCGGGCAGCCTCAAAGCGACCAGCAGGAGAAAGGGGAAGGACAGCCAGATCGCGTAGCGCATCCCTGCCTGGGCTATATCTGGCTGAAAGCCGCCTGGGAGATGTGAAACACTGGTGCCTCGGTTCCGCTCTTCCTTCCTAGACTCCTCGCGGCAGGAGAGCCTTGAGTCTGAAAAAACTCCCAGTGACGGCCACAGTACCGGGAACGGCCAACGCTTCCTCAGAGGGGGAAGTGATGTCCTACGCAGAGTAAAGGCTGAAGGCGGGGCCAGGTCCCCTTCCGCACCCTGCTCAGTGTGGGTCTCCCCACACTCTCGCGGTCACAGGTTCCCAAGGCTTCTCTTACACTAACGCGCATCACGGCCATGGTTATGGGAAATGTAGTCCTAGGCAAGGTGGGCGAGGTCGGCGAGCCGGTTCCACAGCGCCCAGCGACCACGGTCCCGGCAGGCTTTGCGCGCTGGCGTCACGCGGAGTCGCGCAGGGGAGGGGCTGCGGCCCGGGAGGTGCGACGTAACGGCTCCCGCGGCGGTTCGAACTCCGTGCGGTAGGCGTTCTTTCGGTCTCCATCCTAGTGAGTCTGAGACTTCCACACCGTGGCTCGGGATAGGGTCCCAGCGCAGCCGTGCGCCGTCGTCTGGTGGGCCTCTTCCCCAGCTGCGGCTTGGTGGTGAGCGAATGCCCTAGGCGGGTGGAAACCGGCACACCTTCGGGAGTTTTCTCTTCTGCTGAGGTACCTTTTTTTCACTGTTCAGCTCGGTCCTGGCTGATGCTGAGTGTATGGCAGTCCAGGGTTGTATTGTATTTGACGAAAAATCCGAGAGGAGGTTGTCAGCTTTTGCTCCAACTCTTTTTAAATGGCTGTAAGATCGACTGTGCTGTACGGGAAATCTTTTTCGGCTATAACCGATCCTGTCACAAACTGGGGGCATAAAGAATACTGTGCTGGGCCTTCAAGGGGTAGGTGTGCGTTTGTACATTTTTGATTGGGGCTAAAGGATGACGTCAGGTAGACGAAAGATGACGTCAGGTAGACGATGTGCTTTTTCACAGCTGTACAAGCAGTGAGAATACACCCGCCCCGCCCCCAACTGCTGGGAATTGAACCCAGGGCCTTAGCGCAAGTCACTGAGTTGCCCTGGCTGCACTACAATTTGCTATCTTCCTGCCTCAGTCGCCCAGAGGTGCTAGGATTCTCGTCATGCCTGCCTAAAATAGGCTTTTTTGTAACAATGGAAAACTGTAATGAGGAGCAACCCTTGATAGTAAATAGTTGAATATAGAATGTATTCACTGATACTTAAGCAGAGTTGGAAAATTCTTACATGAAAATACACAGATGTTGAGCGAAAAAAATCTCATCTAGATGAAATATACAGTACTGAACGACATTTGAAGTTATGTACAATTACAGTGTTCTTTAGCTCTGATAAGGAGCTAGAGATGTTGAATAGAGAAGGATAGTATCTGATCCATTAACTTTAATCTGGGAATCTTCTCATTTAAACTGAAGCAAATTTGTGTAAACAAAGGAGGAAAAGGATAAAACAGTTTATTACAAAGCATCCCCTAATTTCCTGCTACAGCTTTTTCCATAAGGCGAGGGTTTGTTTTTAATCTTGAATCCTATTTGGGAAATGTGGCAAAGAAAATAAATGTAGCATACTATCTTTACCAGATGAAGGGAGAAAAAGGAATTTTCTTATTTATCATTTATTCATTGAAAATACTGAGTTTTTCTCAGTACATTGCCATCCTGAACACAGACACAGACACAGGACTTCTGGACTTTTTGGAGCTTTGGCAGTGATTTGAGTTTTAAATCAGGAAAGAGAAATGAAGTAGTAAGATTATTCAGGAAGATTTGTAGGAATAGCAGAGATTAGATTTAGTTCTTTATTGTTATAATTATAATAATGAAATTATCTCTAACATGATTTTTTTTATGTGCAAAGGAATTTAGTAATTTCATAATCCTAGAGATACTCATCAGCTTAAAAAACAAAAGCTTCATATAGACTTCTACAGTCTAATTACTAAAATGTCATTTTGCTCTCTGGTTATACTTATGAATGTATGTATGGGCGTTTTAAATTTTATAACCTTTGTGAGTAATGCATGCCTATAATTGCAGCTCCTTTCAGCTGCCCAGAAGACTGAGGCATGTCATAAGTTTGAGGCTATCCTAAGCAACTTAGTGAGAACGTGTCCAAAAAAAAAAAAAAAAAAGAAAAGTCGGGATATACGTCTGTGGTATACCCTGTGTTCAATCCCCAGTACTGGAAAAACAAAAATAGAAATTGACTATTTTTGTTTGTTTGTTTTAACTACCACGAAAGATGTCACATTTGAAATAGAAAAATAGTGAATTAAATTTTATTACTGTGAGAATATTTTGACTATATTACAGGATCTCTCAGGTAAGATACAAGAAATTTTTTAAAGACATGGAATCAGGTTCATCAGACTATTATAATAAAGACAATGAAGAAGAAAGTTTGCTTGCAAATGTTGCATCATTAAGACAAGAACTGAAGAAAACAGAATGGAGTCTGAAGAATTTAGGGCAAGAGTTATCCAGGTAAGTAAAATTACATATAGAATTCATAATGTGACTTACGAATATAAAATGTTTAGATTTAATATTATGTTTTTATATTCTTTTGGAATAAGATAGTTTATTTTATTTTTTATTTTTATATTTGTGTGGTACTGGGAATTAAACCCAGAGCTATCAGTCTCGCTATGATCAAATACTTGACTTAGACAACTTAAAGGAGAAAAATTTATTTTGGCTCATGGTTTCAGAAGTTTGCTAGGTCCAAGGCAGAAACATGGGAGGAGGGCATGGTAGAGAATGGCTGTTTACCTCATGGTAGCCGGGAATCTGAGACAAGAGAACAAGAGCTAAGCTAAGGGGTTAGAAACAAATCTACCCTGTAGAGGCACAGTAGGAGTGACTTCCTCCAACTGGGCCCCACCTCCTAACAACCCATTTGGCCCCCATGATCTAGTTACGTCTTTAGGCCTTACCTCTGAATATTACTGCACTGCGATCAAGCCTTTAAAACATAGAAGTCTTTGGAGACACTGTATATTTAAATCATAAAACCATTGAGCTACATCTCCAGGCCTGTTTATTTGTATTTTGAGACAAGGTCATGCTAAATTACACAGGCTGGTCTTGAACTAAGTATCCTCTTGTATTAGCTGCTGGAGTAGCTAGGATTATAAGCATGTGACACCATGCCTGTCAATTTTCTATTCTTTTTAATGTAACTCATTTTTTTACTCAATTTTTTTTTTTTTTTTTTTTTTGTACCAGGGATTGAATTTATGACCTTATGCTTGCCAGGCAGGCACTTGTGCCACTGAGCTAAATCCCTAGCCCTAACTCATTTTTTTAAAATGAGAATATCAAAGAGCCATTTACATATTAAGAAAATACCCTTAATGTATTAGGAATCAGTATAAAATATGTACTTAAGACTTATTAATCATTTTTTGTTATGACTACTTTTAGAATCCTAAGTAATCCTACCATGAATTCTCAGGAAATACATAGATTGCTAGTTTAAAACTATGGTTTATTACCATAGGCATAGTGGCACATACCTGTATCCCAGTACTTGGGAAGCTGAGGCATGAGTATTGCTGTGAGTTCAGGACCAGCCTGGTCTGCGCTATGAATTCAAGCCTAAATTACATAGTGAGTCCTTGTCTCAAAACCAAAACAAAACCAAAAAAAAAAAAAAAAAAAAAAAACCCAAAAACCAAAACCCAAAACAAAACTATGGTTTATTTATGCTCATAACTATGGGTCTAATTGTCAGCATCATTTTTTCTATTTTCTTATTTACTATATAGAAATTTGTAGTGAATGAACTAAAAGCTAAAATTTTCTTTTTCCTTTTTTCTGTAGTGCTAGTCCAAGCGAATATTCCGATTTTACCTCTAACCCCTCAAGGTTTGAAAAACTTATTTTGGAAGATCTGGTTCAGCCTAGCCACCGGGAACTTTTGAATTACTCATCTTATAAAAACATTTCTAAAATATCCAGTAGCAGCTCTGATTTTCAGAAAAAGGCAAGAGATAAGGTCATTGTTTTTAGATTTATTTAATTTAAAATAATTTTAGTTTTAGACTGGTCTACTTAAGTTTTTTTTTTAATCGGTTTTCCTCTACATGCCTTACTCATGTTTTCTGGTCTTTTACTGTACAAGAACTAAAATGTAGTTGTTCTTTTCATTTCTTAATAAGAATATAGTTATCTTGCTGTGTTATTCTGGTTTTTTGTTGTTGTTGTTGTTACTGCTTTTCGGTTTTGTTTTGTTTTCATACGGGGTCTCACTATGTTGTACAGGCTAGCTTAAATTCCTGGTGATCCTCCTGCCTTGGTCTCCTGTGCTGAAATTACACCCATGTACCACCATACCTCACATACTATGTTTTGTTTTGTTTTTTAGATTTTTAAAATTTATTTATCCTCTTGTGAAAAACTTGTGTAATTACTGCAGACAGATATTGCAGAATCTTTACTCTTTTGGCTTTTTGGCTGTACCAGCATTGACCATTGCAGTCTCTGACTTTCTTCACTCTGTTCCTGTATTCCTTTTGCTGCTTTCTTGAGCTCTTTTTCTTCTTATATAGGCTATATCTTGCAAATTTAAGTTTGGGTTCATTTTTCTTCCTATAACCCAAGAAACTGTGCCAAAGCCAATTTCCTGCCACCACCAAAATGGATTCTGAATCCAAATACAAAAATGACACCTGGCCCAGGATTTAGCTCAGTGGCATAAGCACTTGCCTTGCAAGTATGCTGTCGTGAGTTCTATCCCCGGTACCAAAAAAAAAAAAAAAAAAAAGACATCTGGTGTGGTCTTTTACATTTTTCAAGGTTTTCCTGAATTTCTGTCTTAGGTACTGTTGCTTTTGCAGAGTAAAAGATATCAATGACCATTTATTTCCTTTGAAATAGTTCATTGGAGCCAGGGATATAGCTCAGCAGTGTAAGTGCCTGCCTGGCAAGCAAAAGGTCCTGAGTTGAATCTCTGGTACAAAACAAACAAACAAACAGAACATGAAGTAATCAGTTGTTGCTTATGAACTTCCTGGTCCTGATAGTTACCTTATCATTCATGATGGCAGCAGGTCTTCAGGTAGCCAATGAGGAACAATTATTCTGTTTTTAAACTTTTGTATTTATTGTCATTTTGCAGTTAAATATCCTTTTCTCTCTCTCTTTTTTTAAATATCCTTTTCTCAAGTAAACTAAAATCCCTTGATTTTAGCATTATGCTCCAAAAACAATAGGTGATCAATTATTAAACAAAGTATATCCATCGTTTAGCTTAAGTCCTCTGCTGTGTGATAGTGTGGGACTAGCCTTTTTCATTACCACTAAGGTTGTCAATGATTTTAGAGATCTCTTCCTGTTCTGGAACTCTTTCCTTCTTATTGTGTCATTTTATCTGTCTTCCTCTGTTTATCTCTTTTCCTTACTCACCTCTTGTCTTTCTTTCTCTTCCTTTCTATTTCCTTTTCTCTCTTTTTGTTTTCTTTCTTCTTTCTTTCTTTCTTTCTTTCTTTCTTTCTTTCTTTCTTTCCTTCCTTCCTTCCTTCCTTCCTTCCTTCCTTCCTTCCTTCTTTCCTTCCTTCCTTCCTTCCTTCCTTCCTTCCTTCCTTCCTTTCTTTTCTTTCTTTCTTTCATTTCTCTAGCTGTCTAACTATAGCTGTCTTTCTTTTTGTGACAGTCTTGCTTTGTAGTCCTGGCTAACCTTAAACTTAATGTAGCTTAGGTAGTCCTTAATCTCAAGATTCTCCTGCCTCAACCTTTTAAGTACTGGGATTACATACATTTGTCACCACACGTGGTTATTGTTCTATATTTTCCTATCCCCAACATTCACATACACAGATATGGTTGAATATGCGCATCATAATACTTTTTTATGCAGGTTTGCTTCTGTTGAGTGTTTTCTTTTTTAAGGTTGCCCCTTACTGAAGGAAGCTATTTGAGCTTACATTTTAGAAAGTTTTAAATTTCTTGTCTACCAAGAGTATATAATTCTGGGACCTTTGATCCATATCTGAATTCAAATTACTGCTTATTCTTACTGTACATGCACTGTGGTTGAAATCACTATGTTTTACCACAAATATAATCAAAAGATCATAAATTGAAGGGAAAAATATTGGTAATGTATATCGAAGACAAAAGCTAATTGCAAGTATATAGAGAGGTAGATAGGAGAAAAAATAATGCAACAGTTAAAAAAGACATGAATGGAAAAAGAAATGAAAATAATCTTCAAACAAATGGAAAGGTATTCAATTTCATCTATAATAAGAGAAATCTAAAATGAAACTATACTTAGTACTAGTTCTTACTATCAGATTGTTAAACATTCATATATATATATATATATATATATATCACTATATCTATATACCACATACTTTGTTGGTAGGATCACAAAATTATATAAACCCAATAAAGAGATATTTGACAATATTTACCTGGAAAACTACCCAACAGGTATACCCACACAAGTATAAAATGAAGCATTGAGGCTCATAACAAAAGCTTATAAATAGCTCCAATGTTCAGTAGTACATGATTGATTGAATAAACTATATGATTCATCCATGCAGTGGAAACTATGCAGTTGGGAGGGGATATTGAGTTCCCCATGAATTGATATTGGAGAAATTGCTAGTATATATTTTTCAAGTACAAGGTACAGAATATTGTATTTATAATATGCTAGTTTTTACATAAAGAGGCAAGAGAAGTCAGTAACTGCTTCTGTATACATAGAGAATCACTAGAGGACTAAATAAAGAGTTATAAAAATGGTTACTGATCTAGTAAAGATGGGCAAGAGATTTCTGATTGAGTTGAAACTTTGTACTCAATCTAGAGCAGCACAGAATATTAAAAGAGAGAAGGCAACTAGATAAGAAAGAGTTTAATGTGGGCACAGAGGGAGTCACCACAAAGAAGGCTGTGGTGGCTCTCTGCAGGCAATGGGCAGGTTTTGCCTTATATGGGTTCTGATAGGGGAAGGGTTTTGGGGACTGATGTAAGCTAATTTATTTTGTGAGAGTGTAGGGGATTGGGTAAATCTTTACATGCATGAGCTTTGGCAAAGACTTTTGGGAGGAAGAAGCCATTGGGCTTCTGGGAAGAAGGAGCTAAGCACCATGATGATTTAGCATTGTACTGCTGCCATGATGACTAGGCAAATCCTTGGCAGGACCCTATCAATTTCTATGTGTACTTTTTCTTTATAAGTTTGGACTTAATTTTTTTCTTTTTGTTTTTTTGAGACAGAGTCTTTCAGTCATTCAGGCTGACCTTGAACTCACTGTGTAGTCTAGCCTGTCCTCACACTTGCTGGTCCTGGATGCTGGGCTTACAGGTGTACACCACCGTACTCAGCTAGTTTTGACTTCTGAATTACATAAATACATTACTCAAAAAATAAATTTAATGTTATAAAAATTATAAACCATGAAAAAGAATTTATTGTTTTACATATATATGCATATATGTATATATATTTATTTATGTAATTGTTGGGTATGGTAGCCAGTGCCTGTAACTCAGGGATTGAGGAGACAGAAAAAGGAGGGTGACAAGTTTGAGACCTGGGTAATTCAGCAGACCATGTTTCAAAACAAAAAATATTAAAAGGGCTGGGAATGTAGCTCAATAATAGACCCCTTGCCTAGCATGTGTGAGGCTCTGGGTTCCATCCTCAATATCATACACAAAAAAAGAGTACTGTAGAAACGTATATGTAAGTTTGGTAGGGTGATGTATGCCTGAAATCCTAGCACTAAGGGAGGCTAAGGCAGGAGAATCACAAGTTCGAGTCTTGTCTGGGAAACTCAGTAAGACTCTGTCACAAAATAAAAAATAAAAAGGGATAGAGATGAAGCTCAGAGGTAGAATGCCCCTGGGTTTGATCTCTTACCAGGGATTGATAAATCTGTCTATATTGAGGAGAGGGGATTGATTCCTTCTATTTATTGTGTCTTATGGACAATGTAGTTATAAATATTTGTATATCCTAAAATACAAAAGTTTCTGTCATATTTATATCTATAGTTGTGATAATGTTGCTTTTAAAACATTTACCTTTAATGGATAAGACCCAGCAGTTTAACAAAGTATATCACTATTTTCCAAGTGTATACTTCCACCAGCAATGGGATAAAATACTGATTTTCTCATGTTTTTGTCAGTACTCAGTAAATAATTTAACTTATTTTCCTGAGCTTGTAGATCATTTTAATAATTGTATATCATTTTCCAAGTATTTACCCTTTAATAATTGAAAATGGATTGCTGTTTTTTATTTTTCAGGTATCTGCTCCTGTGGATCAGGAAATTAAAAGTCTGCGAGAAAAACTTGATAAACTTAGGCAACAGAATGCTTGTTTGGTCACACAGAATCATTCTTTAATGAGTAAAATAGAATCAATCCACTTTGAACTAACACAGTCAAGAGCAAAAGTATGTATCTTGAAGGGATAGAGATGCCAACAGAAAATAGTTGTAATTATTATAAGATTTGTAATTGGAAAAATACTCTTTGTATTACCTTGGTGTATTTTATATAGGAATCTTTATTGTAATATCAATGTCATGAAATCAGTTTCATATCTGAAAATTATTTAAGTGAGAACTTTATAGTTTTTACATTTATGTGAAGCAGTTTTGGTGGGGTGGTACAAGAAATTGAACTCAGGACCTTGTGCTTGCCAGGCAAGTGCTATACCACTGAGCTATATCCTCAACCCTGAATCAACTTTTAAAATGTTTTGTTTTTGTTTTTGTTTTAATTTCTTTGTGGTACTGGGGGTTGAACCCAGGTCTTTTGCATTGAGTTATATCTACAGCCCTTTTTTGTTTTTGAGAGATGGTCTCACTAAATCACCAAATTGCCCATACTGAACTTAAATTTGAGATCCTCTTGCCTCAGCTTTTCAGAGTGCTAGGATTATACGCATGTGCCACCATGCCCAATTTAATATTTTAATATTATCAATGTGTATGATTTTATTTCTTAGCCACTTTATTTCTTACACTTTAGTCATTTTATTTCTTGTATTCACTTTCCTCTGGGGCACAATACTTGACATCAGCAAATTAAACAAAGAGAGGTTTATTTTGGTTTATGCTTCAGAAGTTTCAGTCCATGTTTGTCAGGCTGAAATCATAGACACTGGATGGGGGAAGGATCCGGGTGGAGAAAAGCTGCTGCCCCAGCTGTCAAAGCAGCTGGGAAGCAGAGAGAGAAGGAAAGAACTAGGGAGGGAGATAGCAGCTTTCCAACTCTTTCCCACATGGACCTTCCACCTCCTCTCCCATTCTACCTCCTAATAACAGGTCAGCTATTGTGTCCCTGTGGCCCAATATTTTTCTAAAATCCGTTTTCCAAAATTCTCTGAGCTATGAAATCACAGGATCTTGCAGAACATCTAGATAAAAATCATAACACAGGAAATCTTACTTCTTTTTCCTTTTTTAAAAGAATATAGTCTCATTGTACAATATATTCATTGTAAAAAAAAAGAATTTTCACCATGTGGAAATCACCTTACTGATATATACATAGTTCAACCTAGACTGTTCTAAGTAGTTTCTTGTATAATTTTTCTTGTTTTTTTACTTCATAAGTAGTCCAAGTTTGTGTGTGTGTGTTGTTAGGGTTGTGCATAGTAGTTGTCTTAGTTATTTTTTAAATTGCTGGGACAAAATGCCCACTACTCACAAGTTAAGGGAGGAAAAGTTTACTTAACTCACAGTTTATAGAGATTCCAGTTCATAGTCAACTGGCAACAAGGCAGGGCAGCATGGCAGAGGAGAAATAGTCCATAGCAATGCAGGCAGGAGCAGCAGGTAGCAGCAGCAGCTTGCCTTTCTGTGCCTTTTTTTTTTTAAGATAGTGTCTTACATGCCCTGAACTCATTATGTAGCCCAGGCTGACCTCAAATGAACTCACAATGATACTCCTGCCTCACCTCCTGAGTACTAGGATTATAGCCATGTGCCACCGTGATCATCCTTTCTGTACCTTTATATTCTATCCAGACTATCACCTATTGATTGGTGCCATCCATACCCAGGGTGGGGCTTCTATTATCCCCATTCTTAATTGCAATATCTCACCCTTAATCCTCATTCACAAACCCTAACTCCACCCACCTCTGAAATGCTCCACCCATGACTATGTGAGGCTTGGAGGGGATATCTAGATATAAGCCATAACAGTAGGCCAGTTCTGTACTGCTAAAATACAGTCTTCAGCCCTCTATGTTTTTAGATGTACTCAATAGCTTTGCCATTTTTTTTTTTTTTTTTTGTATTGGAAATTGAATTCAGAACCTTAGGCTTGCCAGGAAGGTGCTGTACCACTGAACTGAATCCCTGGCCCCCCACTGATGATTTTTAATGAGAGCATTATGTTTTATTATCTGTACTACAACTTAATTTATACTTTTCCTATTTAAATGGCTTCCTATTTTTTACTATATGATTTTTTGTTCATTTGTTTTCTGTCTTTTTGAGACAGGTTTTCTCTGTGCAGTTCAGGCTGGCCTTGAACTCACAGTAATCCTCCTGCCTCAGCCTCCTACTATATGATTGTTATTAAACAAAAATTAGAACTTAAAATGTCCAATAGTAAAGGTATGATAAAGTAAATTATGATATGCCTCTAAAATAGATTAAAATAAAGCCTTTTAAAAATGTAGTGTGGTGGCATATGTCTATAATCCCAGCTCTCAGAAGGCTGAGGCCACAGGATTGCCTGGAGTTTGAGGCCAGCCTGAGCTACATAGTGAGTTCAAGGCCAGCCTGAACTACATATTTGAGAGCCTGTCTCAAGCCAAAATAAATTAAAAAATAAATAAATAAAAATAAGGAAAGATAAAGAAAAAGAAAAAAATAAGATAAATATATTTTATCTTTGTCAAGTACAAAATACTTGACTTCATGGAAGATGATGCAATATATATAAAGCCATATATAATGGTGTCTGTGCATTCACAAGACTCAAAAGCGATAACTAGGAGCGAAACAGAGATCAGTGGAAGAGTGCTTGCCTAGCATATGCCTTAGTTACTCTTCTCTTGTCGCTGAGACAAAATACTTGATGCCCAAAATTAGGGAAGGAAAAGTTTATTTAGCTTACAGTTTTTGTTGTTTTCAGTCCATACTCAGCTGACTCCAAGACAGGGTGGCATGGCACTGGGGCAACTGTTCATGACAGTAGCAGGTACCAAAGGCTACGAGCCAAAAAGAGAAAGCACGCATACTTCTCTCCCTTATTTTGTATGCCAGCTACGTGCTCCTGAGCAGCTGTAGCACTCATACTGCCAATCCCAGTGCTAGACAACAAACCCATCACAAATACTAGATTCAGCCACTTTGAAAGGTCTGCCTGTCCCATGAACACATGAGGCTTTGAGGGGACATCCAGAGGCAAACCATGATAATGTCTGAGGTTCTGGGTTTGCACTACAAAAACAAACAAAAAGCTAGTATATTTAGTGGTAGGAAAACATTATAGAGTAAGATACATATGTATAAAGATCTCAGGGCATTGTTTTGTTTTATTCTGTATGTGCTGGAAATTGAACTCAAGACCTTCCACTTGTCAGGCAGGTACTTATGCTGCTGAGTGATATCGCTGGCCCAAGATCTCACTTTTTGTGTTGGTTATTTTTTTTTTCTCATTACTGGAACAAGAAACCTGACACCCAAAGTTAGGAAGGAAAAGTTTATTTAGCTCACAATTTGTGGAGGTTTCAGTACATAATCAGCTGACTGTAAGGGAGGGTGGCATGGCCTAGGGTCAATGGTTCATGGCATCAGACACTCAGAGTAAAAAGAAAGGAGCAGTGGAGAAGACTCTGTCCCTTAAATTGTATGTAGGCCACACCCACCTTAGAGTGGGTATAGCACTCACACCCATATCCCAGTTTTGAACCATGAATTAATCACAAATTCTAGAATTATGCCCCCATGATTGGATGAGACTTTAGGGGAACATCTAGACACAAACCATAACATTCCTCCACTAGCCCCCCAAAGAATTATGCACAACTTTTATGCAAAAGGCAGTTAGTCCATCTCCAAGAGTTGCCAAATCCTAACAGTTTCAGCATTGCTGGAAAGTTGAAGTCCAAAGTCTCTGAGATTTAAGGCAAACTTAGCTATGAGCCCCTGTACAAATGAAAACAAAGTTAAACACTTCCAGCCTTCAGTGGCACATTCAAAAGGTACAAATGGGGATATGAAGGATTGTGACCAAAGCAAGTCCAAACCCCAGCAAGGCAACCATTAAGCCCTGTAGTTCCCTGCAGAACATCCAAAGCAATCTGTGGCAAATTGTGAGCTCCAGAAGGCTTTGCACTCCACAGCTTTACTGGAGCTTCCTTTCTGACCAAACTCACAACACTATAAAACATTTGGCTGGGCTTTGCTCTTGATTCTCAACATAAATCTGGCTAAAAGCCCCAACAGTAGCTATGCCACCACCTCAATGTTCAACTGCCTTGAACTTTTTTCTGGTAGTTTAATTAGTCTGCTGCCATTAATCTTGGTCTCAGGCAAAGTAACTGGACATGCGCAAAATGAAGACAAACTTTTTGCTAAGCCATAACACAAATCGTCTGGAGTCCAGCAACCAATGCAGTCCTTTCCAGTGGAAAACTCCCCAGCCTGAACTTTACTGACAGGATTTCTATCAGTTTTTTTGTCTTCTCCCATACAGAACAGCCTAAGCCATTCTAGCTCTACTCTTTGAGGCAACATCTCAGAACCTTTCCAAATTCTTCCCATAAGCTATTCCCAAAGGCTTTTGAACCACATTGTCAGGTATAGTCACAGCAACAACCCCACATCTCTGGTACCAAATTCTGTGTTAGTTACTTTTCTTTCATTGCTGTGACAAAGTACCCAATACCCGAAATTAGGGAAAGAAAGGTTTATTTAACTTACAGTTTGTGGAGGTTTCAGTCCATACTTGACTGGCTCCAAGACAGAGTGGCTCATGGCAGAGGGCAACCAGAAGACAGCAAAATCAGAAACAGCAAAGAAGGAGGAGCACATAGAGAAGACTTTCTGTCTCCTATATTGCATGTAGGCCACACTCATCCTAGGGTGGGTGTAGCACTCATACCCGTATCCCAGTTTTAAACCATGATTTAATCAAATTCTAGAAGCCTGCCCCCATGACTGCATGAGACTTTCAAGGGGGGCATCTAGATACAAACCATAACAGTTTTAGTTTTTTTGTATTTTGTGTTTTTGAGACTTGCTATGTAGTGCAGGCTGGGTTTGAACTCTCTTATATAGCCCAGGCAGGCCTCAAACTCATAGTGATCCTCCTGCTTTATCCTCCAAAGTGCTGGGAGTACAAGCATGTGCACCATACCCACCTAAAGATCTCAATTTTGTGTTCTATAAAAAGTTCATTTGTCCATACTGGCTCTGGTAGGGCACTCTGTAATTCCAGCTTTCTAGAGGCTAAGGCAAAAAGATTCCAAGTTGGATACCGACTTGGGCAACTTACACCCTGTCTTAAAAAATAAAAAAGGAATGAATGGGGATGTAGGTCATTGCAAGGCCTGGTGTTCAACCCTCATTTTTTGGGGGGAAAAGTACACTTATCTAAATGTTTGTGTTTGTATGTATGAAGATATATATGCAGTATATAAAGATAAAATGACTACCATCTGCTGTTATCACTTCAAGAGGGATTGAAAGATTGGGGAGGGGCTTTCACTTTACTTTCATAGTCTATCTAGGTACCTATTTTATAGATATTATATGTAATTTTATATATTGGACTTAAAGCTTTATTTTTTTCTGTTTTTCAAAAGAAAACCGCTCCCTCCACACACCCAAGGAGAGAAAAATGCAGTAGTGAGCATAGAATTTTGATGATAGGCATGGTGGCACATGCCTGCAGTCCTAGCTACTCAGAAGACTGAGACAAGAGAGTCACTTAGTCCTGTAAATTTTAAGATCAGATTGTGCAACATAGCAAGACCATTGTAAAAAAAAAATAAATAAAAATTTTAAAGAACCATATTTCTTTGCTGAGGCATAATGACCAATTTACAGGCAAAGAATGTTATTCAGGCATTTCTTACACTGTGTTTACATTCAGTATTCAACATTTTTTGTTCATTTGTGGGATACTTACAAATGAGTTCCGGGAGAACTCAGGAGAAAGTTTGTAAATTGGATTCATTCATAAGTCCAGCAAAGTCTTAATTACCTTTATACAAATATATATAGTGTAAAGCATAAAAAACCATACAAATACTGTAAGTAAACTTTTTAGTTTTACAGTTACCTTAAAGTGGTGGTACACTGCAGTTTAACAACTGGCATATAGGGGATTGCATGGAGTGAAATGACAAGAGTTACTGGAGGAGGGAGGGTAGGTGGTAGATGGAGCTAAATGATTATCAGCAATAGGAGATGATAGAGGGCAAGATGGAATTTTACTCACACCTAATGTTGATGGCACAGGTTTTTTTTTTAATGGATTTAGTTCTTTCTACCCTCTTAAAAAAAAGACCCAGTGATGTCTGAATAGTAGCTTTTTTTTTTTCCTTCTCCTAGATTACTTTGCAGCACTGAATGGCATTCTAGAGGGCTGCCTTTGTGATACACCTTTGTGTATCATTCTACATTGAGGTCCTAGCAGTGTCTCTTCAAGTAAAGAAAATCCCCTTGCTATTTTCTGTGCTTTGGATCTCTTTGGTTCTTCAGTTCCATTTTCCTCTTGACTCTTTTGTCTTTTTGCTGGGCCTCTAATTCCCTCAGGCCCTTATTAGTAAGCTTACGTTCCACAGCAAGGAATTCAGTGCAGTTTTCCTCTTGAAGATCTAGCCCCAGCTTCTTACTGAGGGTCAGTAAGTTGATGGAAACCTCTTTCAACTCCTTACGCATTTCCTCAAGTCCATGAACTTCATGAACAAACTATGAGCAAGGGTTTTTCTATAACCCATTTATAATGGCAGGAGAAACCTCATGCCAAGCACAGTTTATTTTTTTATGGCTTTAATTAGTCCTTCCAAAATTGTTGAAAGGTTATTCTTGTTTCCCCAGTTGACTTCACAGCTTGACAAAATGTGTGATGTAAATAATACTTCTTAAAATTTGTAATAACTCTTTGTTCCATAGATTGGATAAGTGCTGTAGTATTTGGAGGCAGATACACTTCTTTGACATTGGGATGAAAGTCATTCATGAATTGGGGGTGACCTGGTACATTGTCAAGCAGCAAAAGAATGTTGATAGGGATATTTTTCTTCAGATAGTATTTCTCTGTCCCTGAGATAAAGTGGTAGAAAAACCAGTCCTGGAAGATAGCCTATGTAATCCAGGCTTTGGAGTTACTCTTCCACATAACAGGTTATGTTTTTGACGGCTCTTGGGCACTCTGAATAGTAAACTAAAAGAAGCTTTAGTTTCATATCACTGAAAGCATTGCTGCCAAACAACTGTAAATCTGTCGTTTGCTGCTTTGAATTCTTGCATAATCGCTTGCTCTTTTCTGATATAACTTCAGTCTGGCATTCTCTTCCAGAATAGTCTTATCGATGTTAAAAACCTGTTGGGGTAAATAATTAACGGGGACCTGGCCAAGACTCTCAACTCCTGTATGAAGGGTATGGTGAAAGGATGAATAAGAAACAGAAACAATTTAGTAATACATGATGAGGGGCTGAGAGGTCCATGCCTCAGGATGGGAAATACAAAGATACCCCAAGCTAACCACTATTTATTAGCCAGTGTAGGGGAGTATGTAGGGTGCTTTTCCTGGAACAGCTTAGAAGCAGTGGTAGAATGGGCAAGTTTAACATCATAAAGGAAACAACCCAAGATCCATCCCACACCTATGTGCTAATCTTGACAGAGAGGAAGGTGATTTCCACATTCCAAAACTGACCCACAAGGCTGGCAGGGTAAAGAGAGCCTAGGACATACTGTGTCAGTTTACAATTCATGGTCCCCAACAAGTAAGCATCTTTATCAATAATTTCAGTGTTGATGGAAAGTCTTGGGCAGCTATGTATCTCCACTTGCAGCTTCCCCACTTACTTTTATAATGTGAAGGTTGGCTTCAACCTTGAATCTGTTAAACCATTCATGGCTGACAGTAAAAGATGCACCTTATTCATCCCAATTTCAAGTCTTCAAATAGGCTTTTAGCTTTTTCTAGAACAAGCGTTAAGCTAAGTGGGACTCAGTGCTGATGCTGATTCTACATCCACACACTGAGAAATTTTGCCACCACCTCTGTCGTTGTACTGTGCCTTTTAGGTATTGTTGACTTTATTGGCACAGCAGCCTTTACATGTTTCATCATCTTGTCCTTGTTCTTTAGACTTGTGCCAGTGGTTAAATGATTCATGTTATAAGAACGAGTGACATCTATCCATCTGTTTGCCTCCCCGGTCTGGTCTCTCAATTATTTTCACTTTTGTTTCCATGGTTATTGCTTTGTACTTCCTAGCAGTCCCCTCCATACCACCACTGCTTTTCCTCTTGCTTCCACACATCCTGGGCTCTGATTGAGCACTGTACTGTACACTATCATGCATAGTAAGCACACAGTGGCACAACTTTGACAATGTTCAACAGTCATGTAAGTTACTTCAATGATTTGTTCACATCTATAAATGTTTGTAGTGTGAGGTTGTTAGTATCTGTGAAAGTTCACAACTTGAATATTCATAAGTACTAGACTTACTGTACTGTTTTTCTTGATTGTCTTAAGAAGTTTACTTTTTCAGAATATTTGTTTGCTGTGTAGATTTTCATGTTCACGTTTACTGCTCATTAATGATATTTTAAAAATTTTTCAGCTATACATTTTTAAAACATTGTGTTTAAAGTCTAAAGAGAGATAGGAAATAAATTACTGAACTAATACAATTTTGAAATATTTTAGTATATAAACACACTGGTGGTTAGTATATGCAGATAATGATATTTTATTCCCCATTTCAACATTTTCTAAATTGTTTTATTTTTTTAATAAAGCTACCTTTTCCAGGGCACTTGTGAGTAGTCCCCCCCCCCCCCGTTCTTGAGATTGAATTTACAGCCTTTGCACTGAGCTGTATCCCTAGCTATTTTGAGAGAGGGTCTTGTTATGTTCTTTCTCAGTTTATTCTTTCTTTTTTATTAGAGCTTATTTGCCAGTGGCTTCCTTGCCTGTTTGAAAATGTCTTAATTTTTCCTTATCTCATGACTAAATTCTAGGTTGAAAAAAATGTTTTTATTCTGTGGTACTGGATAGTCAACCAAGGGCCTCCCATATACTAGGCAAATGTTCTGTGTTCTGACTTTGAGCTATGTCATTCAGGCAGGCCTTCAGTGCTTTTTTTTTTTTTTTTTTTTTTTTTTTGAGACAATATCGGCTTAAATTGCCCAGACTGGCTTCAAAATTGTGATCCTCCTATCTCAGACTCCCATGTAGCTAAGATTATAGGTGTGTGCCACTGCTCCTGGCTAAAAAATTGTTTTATCTTAGCATTTTTAGAGCATTGCTTATTTCCTGCCCTCCAGTGCTGCTTTGAAAAGTCAAATGGATACTGGGCATAGTGGCACATGCCTGTAATTCCGGCACTTGGGAGGCTGAGACAAGGAGGATCAGTGTGAGGTTGAGCCTGGACTACAAAGTGAGCTCAAGGCCCACCAGAACTGCATAGTGAGACCCTGTCTCAAAAGATGCTTTTTTTTTTTTATTGGTACCCGGGATTGAACTCACGACCGTGTTCTTGTAAGGCAGGCGCTTATGCCTGCTGAGCTAAAACCCCAGCCCCGACTCTGTCTGAAAAAAAGACAAAAAGTCAAACGGTATTATGAATCACTTTCCTTAGCATGTAATCATTTATGAATTTGTTTCTAACTTTATTGTAGATTTTAGGATTTTTCTTGTTCTCTTGTATTTTAAATTTTATGTCGATGTGTCTTTGAAGATCTTTATTACTTGTTTTGGGCTTACGTAATCAGGACCCTTTCAGGCTGAAAATGAATGTCTTTTGGTTCTGCAAATTTTCTTTTCGCTGTGTTTTTGTATAATGATAGAATTTTCTTTCCTCTACATTCTTTCTTCTGTTTTTTCCTATAGGGAAATACCCTTATTACCATAATTCTCCCTCTCAATATTTCAGGGGTTTTTTTCCTAGAAAAACTTGACATGGAGATTTTTCATCTCCCTGTTTCTCATGTTGTCTTTCAATTTGCCAACACTTTTTACGCTTCTATTGAATCTTTTGACTTTTTTCCTTTTCCAAACTTTTTCTTCTCTCTTTTGTATTTAAGACCATGCTGATGCTGCATTGTCTCTAAACTTTGAAGATACTTTATTTTATTTTATATTTTATTTATAACAGGATCTCCCTAAGTTGCTAGGTTTGCCAAGTTAGGGATGAACCTGTAATCTTGCTTCAGCCTCCCAAACTGCTAGGATTACAGGCATGTACCACCATACTCTGCTATAAATATTTTCTTAGATAACTTTTTTTTTGTTACCAAGAAGCGAACTCAGGACCTTGTGCTTGCGAGGCAAGTGCTGCGTTGCTGAGCTATATCCCTGGTCCCTGTATATAACTTTTTATAGTCTGATACCTTACAATTTTTCTAACTTATATGAAATTAATCTTTTTAGATGATATGATATCAATCCATACTGTTTGTTTTTCCATCCAAATAACTAATCAGTTATATGGGAATATTAATTTGAGGGTTATAGAAAGAGCTTACATGCTGAGGCTATTTTGTAATGATGACATACCCTATGAATGCTTATCAAAGAAATACGGTAGCTTTACATTGGACTAACAACTGTGGAGTCCTGTTGAACCCTCTCATCTGATAGGAAAATAAATAAGGACCAAGTCGATTATTTCATTGTCTGAAAGAAAATATTCTAAAAGTTATTTTTATGATTTAGATTTCTGTGCTTGAGTCTGCTGAACAACAGGCAGCAAATATCCCAATCTTGGAAGAACAGATTTTAAATTTGGAAGCAGAAGTTGTGGCTCAAGACAAAGTTTTGAGGTAAATATACTTTCTATAGCCTTAAAATTTTTATTCATATTTCTAGTTGTTGTATCTTGTTAAATCTTGTCCTTCACCTCCACTCCAATAAATTTATAGTGACCTAGTAGTGCCCAGATGTCCTAGAACTTACTGGGTATATTTTCATTCAATCAAAACTCTTGCCTACAGGTTATAAGTAAATTTAAGGGCTCTAAAAAAGATGCTGATTTATATACTTTTATTGAATATAAATTGGTTTGTTTCTTTCCCTATACAGTAATATATACTCAGTATTTCAATAGAGTTTAAGAAATATGTATACTGAATAGCATATTATAGCATATTATAATATTTGAGTAATTCTCAAAGTACAGATTACAGACTAGCAGTCTTAGTATGATCTGGGTACTTATAAGAAATCCAAATTCTCAGCTCTTATTTCAGGCTTACTGAGAGGTGGGCCCCAGAAATCTATGTTCTAACAAGTTCTGTGATAAGTCTGGTATGTGCTAATGTTGTCATTCGAGTCTTAAATGTTTTGTAATTTTTTTGTAACATATTATATTTAAAATTTATGCCTAGATATTTTATAAGTTTTGATTATTGTGAAGTTTTCTTATTCTGTTCATTGCTAGTATATGGGAAGGCTGATTTTTTTTTTTAAAGAAATAGGGTATTTATTGGTTACCAAGGCTTACCTTTAATTACTGGGATCAAATGGTTCTCTTGCCTCAGCATCCTAAATGGTTGGGACTAACAATGTGCTCCACCATTCTTGGCTTGATTTTTGTAGTAGAATTATTTTGTAAATGGCCTATTTTTAACAGTCTTATTCCAATAACTTTTCAATTCTCAGTTTTCCAGATAGGTAATGATATCATCATTAAATGAAGAAAATTTTGTCTTTCTTATCATTTTTTTTCCTTTTTTTTTTTGTCTTTCTTATCATTATTAACACTTACTACTTTTTCATTTTTGTTTTTTTACTTTGGGTAGAACTGTCAGAAAAATCTTCAGATATGGGAACAATAACAATTGTTCTTGTCTTATAATGTTTCTAGAATGTGACCATGAAATACAATGAACCTTTAATTCAGATATATTTTTCATTGATGAAAGTAGATGAAAGTATTTCTTATAAAAATTTTTAGTTAAAAATGATAAATATGCTTTTTTTCTGTTTGTTTCTATTAACTCCCTAATTCAAAGTCCTAGAATTTCTATTGTTGCATTATTGTATACTTGTAGTTATTAGTTGTAAATTTAACTTTATTTTATAGAGAGGCAGAAGATAAATTAGAGCAGAGCCAGAAAATGGTGATTGAAAAAGAACAGAGTTTGCAACAGTCCAAGGAGGAATGTATAAAGTTGAAGGTAGACTTGCTTGAACAAAGTAAACAAGGGAAAAGGTATGTGTTTCTGAAGCAAACAATTTTGTTCGTTTGCTTGTTTGTCTTTCTTGAGACAGGGTCTCTCTGTGTAGTTCAGGCTGGCTTTCAACTCCATGTGTTCTCGAAATCACAGCAATCCTCTTGCCTCAGTCTTCTGAGTACTGGGATTACAGGCATGCACCACCATGCTCAGCCAAAGCAATCAATTTTTTAATTAAATTTTTGGTACAATTCAGATATACATAATGATGACATTCATGATGGGGAATTTGTATCTGTACGTGTCTTGTTTACTTTTCTCTCATTGCTGAGACAAAACACTTGACGTCCAAAATGAAGGAAGGAAAGTTTTATTTAGCTTACAGTTTTTGGAGGTTTCAGTCTGTACTCAGCTGGCTCAAAGGCAAGGTGGCATGGCTAAGGTGCAACAGTTTACAGTGGCTGCAGGCAACAAGAGTAAAAAGAGCAAAAGGGGAAAAGCATGCCTGCTTCCCTCCCTTATATTGTGTGCTGGCTACTGCCTCTTGGCAGATACAGCACTCACACTGCCAATCCCAGTGCTAGATAACAAATCGATCACAAACACTAGACTCAGCCACCTTCAGCAGGCCTGCCTGCCATGGCTGCATGAGGCTTTGGGGAGACATTTAAACACAGACTATAACAGTTCATGATACATTTTGATTCCTCCTTTTTTCTCATTCTTCTCCTCTCCCTTCCACCCCTCTCTGCCTACTTATTTACAAAGCTTTCTTTCTATTTTATCCTCCTTTTCTCATTTTTTCTTTTCCCTTCCTTCCTCTTCCCCTCTACCTCCCCTTTCCTTTTGAAAGTTTCTTTCTGTTATACATTTTGGTTTTATTTACATTTTCAGATTCTTATAGTGGAGAGATAATGAGATATTTATACAGGTCTGTCCAATTTATTTCACTTAAACCTATGTTCTCAAGGTTATGGTCTTAAGAGTATGGTTTCAAGGATGATATCTTTTGCTGTGCAAAAGCTTTTTAATAAGATGAGATCTCAGCTAGAAATGTCTCAAGTGTATCCTTCTTTATGGCTGAGTAGTATTCCAGCATGTAAAAAACCCACATCTTTTTTATCCATTCATCAGTTGATGGACATTTTGGTTGTTTCCAAGATTTTTTTTTTTAATTTGAAAGAGAATAAAACAAAAGGGGGCAGTACAGAGCAGATCAGAACAGGACAACATAGGCAACACAGTACTTTACATTAAGTCAACTGGACAGCAACAGTAGCTAACACCATATCTCTTACTGTGCTATAGCTGAGCATAGTTTCAAATACAATAATATCAAACATAACACAATAGTATAAAGCCATGCATAGAGTGAAAGAATTACAGGGCTTTCTGAACCGAATAACAGAAAATGATCAATGGGTACTATAATATCTCATTTTTGATAAAAAAGAAAAAAATTGTTTCAACTATCACACATATTCAAATTCCAATAAGACACAATGTGATAGATAGAACCAACAGAAGTAGAACAAAAAAAGCATGGTAGGACTTCTAAGAAGGATGATATTAAATCAGCAATAGCTGTCATAATGTTTTGTTTTCTTCAAAACAGCTATTCATATCATCAAGTATGATATAGTCAAACAAAACAGGATAAAACCATTCCAACTGATGATTGAAAACTTTGAAAGACTTCGAAGGTGTGAGATGGGGACTCATGCTTACCATAAAGTCTTATATACTCTTATCAAATCTCATAGTAGGGAGACTATATGGTATTTACCCTTGTGAGTTTGGTTTATTTCACTTAAGAGAATGGTCTCAAGTCGTGTCCATTTATTTATAAATATCTCGATGTGATCATTCTTTATAGCTGAGTAGTACTCCATTGTATAAAAATGCCACAAC
>PVJX010020964.1:0-32010 GCA_004027295.1 Dolichotis patagonum
TCCATTTCCAATGTTCTGAAATGGCCAACAGACCACAGAAAGAATTCTCTTTAGGCTCCTGTTTGAAACCAGGAGCTACAGCGATCTGCTGGCCTTGCTTCAGGGCCACTGAAAATATTTTCTAATAAAATATAAATTATGGGGAAAAAAACGAGTATCTAAGGTGAGAAAGTAACAGTTTTGGACAGCAAGCAACAAGAAAGGCAGTAGTCTCTCCAGGAAGGGATAAAACTGTATTAGCTTTCTTATTGCTGGTACCAAATCCCAGACACCCACAATTTAAGAATTTTGGAACTCGGGAGGTTTGGGGGGGGGGTCTTGATTTTTTTTGTGTGTGATACTAGAAATTGAACCCAAAGTCTTATGCATACCAAGTAAGTACTGTAACTCTACCACTGAGATATCCACAGCACTTTTGTTGCTTTTTTGAGACCAGTTCTCTCTAGGTTTCTCTCGAGGGCCTCACACTTGGCAACGCTCTTGTCTCAGCCCCCTGAGATGCTACAGTTATCATGCAAAGCCTCATCTCAACCTGTCAACCTCTCCTGAGAGGTTTGTTTGGCTCGCAGTTTGGTAGAAGAGGAAACCTGCACAGTTCCTGCTGGCCGGAAGCAGAGCCCAAGGGAAGAGGCTGGGGACCCCATAGAGCATCCAAGGTCAGCTCCCCAACTCCCTGCCACCCTCTTCCTCCAGCGAGGCTCCAACCACACATGGGCTCACAAGCCGGTCACTGCGCCTGGGGTCTCACAGGCCAGTCAGTTTGATAATCAGGTTAATCGATGCAAGCACCATCAGAAATGAAATCTGCCCTAGATGTATATGTTGATTCCTGGCAGTCAAGGGCTCCAAAACTTTACTATTAAAGATAAACATTTTAAATACAATACATATTTCAGACTTTGTAGGCCACATCAGATTTCTATTGCTTTTGTTCTTATTTTTTAAGAGCCACTTAAACACATAAAAAAAATTCTTAGCTCAAAGGCCACACTAAAACAGACCACAGGATAGATTTATGCAGCTTCTGTGGGGAACAGGATAAAAGCTCAGGTTTAATCAGAGACCCCAGCACAAACCCACACCGATGAAATCTGCTTCCTCCTTGAGTCATGTATAAAATATATGCCTGCCACAGGAGTTGGTCACTGTTCCCAGGGCTGGGCGTGGTTTTAGATGAAGAGAGAAAATTACAAAGTCCCTTCTCATTCCCTCCACGAGTTCCCTGACCGTAGACAAGCACCTCATTGGTGACACCCCAGAATCCAACCACAGCAATGCCTTTGTTAATAAACATTTGTTTGCAAACAATTTGGTTCACAAACAGAAATGCTGGGCAAAAATTTATTTTTGTCTGCAAAATCTGTATCAGGTGACAAACACGACCACAACCATCTTTCCTACACAAACACAAACGAAGCTATCTTTGCCAAAATCATAGAACAAATTAAGTTTATGAATCAAGATGCCAGTGTACCTGAATTTGCTGAACACCTAAAAATACAAAGTTAGTCTGAAGTCACCCAGAATGACTATGACCAGCACGAGATGGGACTGGAAGCAGATCCTCACTGGAGCAATACTTGAAACCCAGGCCCCAGGGAAATTCTCACAAACCCAGTCCCAAGAAATGCAAACTCACAAGAAGAAATCTCAAGATGAGTGAAAACGCAAGGAAGAGAGCACAGGAAATGGCCATGTGATAAACATCAGATACAGGATATAAAATAAGTGGTGTAAGCTTCCAGGAGATTCTAGTGCCCTGGAAAGTTTGAGAACTCCTCTGAGTCATTTCAGAGCTCTACAGCAGAGCCACCAAAATCAAAGCAGGGAGAAGAGAATAAATTGTTCTAATCTGACCTACTTTCATCTTATGATGATGATGGATTTGGAGGAGATAAAAGTTCATCTACAAGATGTTTTACTGCTTTTATGACTTTTGAGATCGGGAAATAAACAATCAAACTTTTCTTTGGTGTGTGTGGTGCTGGGGATGGAACTCAAAACCTCATGCATGCTAGGAGAGTGCTCCACCACTGAGCTACATCCCAACCCTGTGAAATTTACTGGTTGAGATGGAATCTTGCTAAATTGGCCAGGATGGCCTCAAGCTTGTAATCCTTCTGTCTCAGTATCCTAAGACTCCGGAACCACAGCGTGAGTCATCATGCCAAGCCTCAGGCTTATTCTATACCTGCAGAGTCTTGCACGATTCAACCTGAATAACAAGTCACAACCACATTGCATCTGTTGGTTCCACTATGTATTGTCGTTCCCCAGGAGTAGCTCTTTCAACAGTGTGAAACTAATGACTGAATGAACAATGGAAGCAGGATGGGTTTAACCCCAGGCACCATGCCAAATCACCATATCAATCAAAAGGACTGTAGGCTAAGAACTTGCCTCTGCTAACCCTTGAAGAATAAACTCAACAGTGACTTTAAAATAAATATATAGCTGGGCAAGGCAGCACACGCCTGTGATCCCAGCACTTGGGGAGGCTGAGGCAGAAAAATGACTATGAATTTGAGGATATCCTGGGCTATATAGTGAATTAAGACCATCCTGAACTACATGGGAGACCCTATCTCAAAAAAAAAGTTAAGTAAATATATAGTGTTCATGATCATTGCTGTAATGTAAAGAATAATAGTGAGTTCATTGCTGTAATATAAGGAATAATAGTGAGTATTTGAGTGTCAAATAGACACTAGGTATGTGCTTGAGATCATGGAAGACAAGAAAGTAGGAGAGAGTTACAATGACAGTGAAATCCAAATAAAGTCTGGAGTTCAACTGATGTTCATGTACTAGTGTGGATTCTTTGGTTGTGATAAACGTACCGTAACAATGTTAACAAAATGTGATAAAATATAAGAATTCTCTGTTCTATGTTTGTGGATTTCTGAAAATCTATAATCTAAAAAGCCTACCTTTTTTTTGAGACAGGGTCTCACTATGTAATTTATGTTGGCCTTGAACTCTTCATGTAGCCCAGGCTGGTCTCAAACGCACTGTGATGCTACTGCCTCAGCCTTCTGTGTACTGGAATTACAGTTGTATGCCACCACACCTGGATTAAAATGGGTTTAGTTTACTAGAGGTAGTTTATCAAATATGAGAACCTGTTGGATTACTAGAACCCTAGGGAATAGGGAATGGTTTGTAATGATATTGTGAGTGACCTCCCCCAGAAATGTTAGGAATCAAACAGAAAACTCAGGATGTATCCTGAAAGTTTAGGTGATGGCATTCTTGAAGCTGACTATTATGTCAAAATATTTTTATATCAATTCTATTGCTTAAAACTATACATTTTTTATTTGTAGTAACTGTGATAATGACTCTTCAAGGCAGAGTAATTAGAAAATGTACGAAATAAGTTGACCTTTTGTTATTCTATTTCAGCGTAATTCAAAGATAATAAAAATTCTGTTTGCTTAACTGGTGCTCAGTCATTATGCTTGGCACTGGCTGGGTAAACAGTGTAACACAAATGCACTAATTTGTGGGCAGCCGTTGGCCTTTGTGGTGAGCTTTTCCTCCCAGTAGGGGGCTCTCCTCGCCATCAAATGGATTCGATGTCCTGGCAGTGGGGAACAGGTTCAGGGCATCTATTTAAATGGTTTGCAGAGTAACTTTGAGGAAGACTGAACCATTAAAACACTCTCCAATAAGATTTGTATAGTAAGAAAAGGAGATTAGACGTCATCGATCAACGCAGTCGGAATGGAGATGTTTCCCAAAAGGGGAAAGGTGTATCGAAGTATATAACCCTTGGGAATGTTTTAAACCTATGTATTCTGAAACTGTAGATCCCTAAATAAACAGCAAGTTAAAACTGACAAAAATAGGAATGCCTTTAAAAATAGAAACTGTACTATGCTCAACTATAGCAGAGTAAGAGATATGGTGTTAGCTACTGTTGATGTCCAGTTGTCTTAATGTAAAGTACTGTGTAGCCTATGTTATCCTGTTCTGATCTGCTCTGTACTGCCCCCTTTTGTTTTACTCTCTTTCAAATTAATAAAAAAAAAAAAAAGAAAAATAATAATAAAAATAGAAACTGTAAAGGAGAAAGGAGAAATAAAGGGAAGGAAAAGGAACAAAAATATATATTTATACACAGGGCAGTTAAAATAGTAATCCAGCTAGTTTCTCTTACTTCATTGAAAAAAAACATCTGGACTAATAGTGTTTGGACAATATTTCATACCTCTGTCTTGTGCTCTGAATAACTACTATACAGACAACAATACATTAATGTGTTAATTACTGTTACTGTCCTAGTAGCCAGTTTGGAAACTGTTTTATCGTTATGTTTACTTTTATCTCTTCAAAATAAAAAAAAAAAAAAACGATGACATTGAAAATTAGAAATGCCTTAGCTCAAGTTGTGCGGTTCTCAAAAAGTGCTGCTGAAAGAACGGTGTTAGAGCATCACCCCTGAGCTTACAGAATGACCGTAGGGGTCTTGTTCCACGCAGTGTTCCACAGGACAGCTCAGGAATGCTTTCTCTAAATGCGGCAGCAAGGGCAGCCTCCACATGCAGGAGCGCGCGCGCACACACACACACACACTGACCCAAGCAAAATCCTTTCATGAGCTCCCATCTCTATTAAGCCCAAGAACAAAACAGAATCCTAGTGTAGTTTCCCCAGTCTCGCCCCACTGAGCTTCGCACTCATCCCACGTGACCGGGTCCACTGCTGCCTTTAGCACCTTCCAGTTCTAATAGGCAGAGCACTCGCCTGTCACAGGGCCTTCACCCAGGCTCTGCTGCTCTAGCCCTACTAGCTGATGCCTGATGGCCCTTTGGATGTGGCCTCAACAGCTTTCCCTCAGGGAGGGAGAACCGCTCTACTCCTAGGCCAGGTGTGCCTGTTAAACGCTTACCTCGTACCCTGCCCCTAGCTTTCACAGCTTTGTAATAAGTCTACTCACTGAGGTTGGCCCAAGAGTAGGGTCCACACTTTTATTCTCCATGTATCCCAGTAACTCGCACGGGGCATGACCTAGAGCAGGTTTTAACATGTATTTGTAGAATAATTGGAGGAATGGCCACACATTTGCTTGTTTTTCTGCCTCATTCCTTTTTTCACTCTTCATCCAAAAAGAATGAAACACTTTCACCTAGGAATTAGAAACAGAGATATGTGGGCTTCATAGTAGGCTATCTAGGAGAATTTAAACAAAAACAATATGGTAACCAAAGCACTTGAATATTACTTGCATAGCACACATACACACAAAAAAATCAGGAAGAGGTAAGATTACATATAATATAAATTTGTCATTTTTGAGACAGATAATGAGAGGGGCAAATTTTCTAAGGAAACATCTTCCCAGATGCCTGCACTAATGCCAAGCAGGTTAACACTTCTATGTAGTACTGTCTTGGGCAGTTGAAAAACTCAAACTATGTACTGATTCAGGTAAGGTCAGAAAACTCAGCCTGCCTGAGCAGAGCAGGGTCCTACAATGATCTGATCCTCCGTGCAGGGTCCTACTGAGCTGAACTAGTCCAATTACAATGCTCCTTTTGGTCAGGCTTTGCTGGAAAAGGCCAAATGGTGCTATCTTTTGCCAAAAAAAGGTGTTTTTGAGCTGGTTCCAAAGTCCTCCATAGATGACATTACTGTACGAGTCTTTAAGGGCTTCCTTTCTATCTGGTATGGTAAAATCTTTCAGAATCATCTCGTACTTTTCCTGTCCCGAGCATGGAATAAGCCATACCTCTAAGAATATGTCAAGACAAAACTGTGGCAGTCACAAGGCTCATCCCTGCTGGGCTGGGTTTTTTTCAGGGGTGGGAGTGGTTACTGTTTCTAGGTCTCTTCAATGAAATGTGCAGTTTTATTTATTTTTTAAATCTCAAATTTATGTTTACACTTCTTGCAATTCAAATTCAGTTTTACAAAATTTTTATTAACCACTTCTCTGTTGCATCTGCATGCATTTCCTTTATTCTATGTGAAGAACTCTGAATCTCAAGGACACAGAATGACAGACTGAGATACCTATTAATTATTAATTTATCCCATACTGCACACACAACAATCTCAGAAAGAGAACACTCAGATTTCAGGATTTACTACTCCCAATAAGAAGAAAAGTCATCCTGCTGAGCACAGGGGAAATGAAGCCAGAGAAAGAAGAGAAAATTGTATCTTTGCCCAGAACATGTGGGTTCAGGTCATTTACTATCTTTATGGAAGCCCATCTTGTTTTCTGAAATGCTGAATCAGGTTATTCAGAACACTTCTGGTAAAAACTCATTTTTAAAACTGAGTAAAGTATAAATAAATACAGATAAAATATATAAAACGCATCCTAATTCTTTTAAGACATGACAAGATGGGAAGGAATCATAAGGAGAAGTCAGGAGCCCAGATGCATACATGAAGACAGCAGAACTTTCATTGTCCCAGAGGGCAGTCATCCGCCCCAAACATTTTGGGTATTCATTTAGGTAACCTTTCTCTGGGGTAGAGGAGAGAGAGAAAAGCCCAGAGACTACATAAATGGAGATTCATCCCATTTTAACTGGATGGCAAAGAGCTGCACACCCACATAGAGCAGGCCTGGTACAGAATCACAGTCCCAGCTACACTCCCCTGCGTCTCCTCTATTTTCTGGAGAATTCTAACTCTTGAATGTGGGTGGAAATTGTCTTAACCTGCTGGTACCTCGGGGCATCTTGCAGAATCAAATGTAAAACTCTTCCTGGAAAAAGTCAATTTCATATTAGGCCTCATAATTTATGTGATAAATTTTTAAATATAGGACTAAGTCAAAGATATACAGACATATAGAGAAGGCAGGAGCCATGACCAACATCCAGTGAACTACAGACCACAGACACAGCATTGCAAAGGCTTCCAATCTCAGGATTCTGGAATAACCTGTACTGTGTTTAAAGTTTTTGTTTACAAATTAACAATATTAGGAGATAGATAAACCATAAGCAGTTTTACTTTTGAGTTTAAAATTTTAACTGGGGGTGTGTGGGGGGGGGAGTTGAGATGTGTTATACATGGAATGGTGATCCTCAATGGATGAAATCATTATGCACTGCAAACATGTAGTCATAAATTTTAAAAGACTAAAAACAGATTATTTTAAACAAATGAAACTTTTAAAAACAAATAAAATTTAAAATTCAGTAAATGAGCTTAACAGTAATTCAGACTGAGCTGAAGAAAAAGTAAATCAATTACAAAATGGGGGAGGGAGCCATCCACAATGAAGGACTGAGTGACAAGAATACTGCTGACACAGGAGAAAAGGTTAGAGACATGAGGGACACTGCAAGTGTTCCACTGTCATCTCAGACAGTGAAGAGGAAACCAATAACACAGAGGATATATTTGAAAAGACAGTTAATTACAGTTTTCAGAATTGATGGAAAACACCTCTGCAAAGTTCAGAAGCCCCATAAATTCAAAACACACTGAACTTATACACTAAAGACATATTTTAGAAAATTTTAAAAAATCAACTGAACAATCTAAGCTTCTGTATCAAGAACCTTAAAAAAGAAGAGCACAATGAACCAAAAGCAAGCAGGAAATAATAAAGCAGAGTGGAAAGATTAGAAAAACAGACAAAAATCAGAGAGATGATTCTTTGAAATGCAATAAAACTAGCAAACTTCTAGCAAGACAGACAAGAGCAAACAGAAAACACAAATCACCAATATTAAGAATGAAACAGAGACAGCTCCTGCATACCATGTGGGCAGTAGGAGGGTGGTGAGTAGCACTGACAACTCCACATGGACATCTAACAACTCAGATGAAACAGGTCAATATCTCAAAAACAAGTCAATGAACATAAAATAGATAATCTGAAGGGTCACATAAGGAATGATAAAATTTAATTCGTAAACATTTTCAAAGCCCCCCCAAAGATAAATCTCTAAGTTCACAAGGTTTCACAATGACTCTATCAAAGCTTTAAAGAAAATCAACACCATTTTATACAAGTTCCTACAAAAAAAAAATAGAAGAGGACAGAATCCTACTAATTTATTACCTGAAGCTACACTGACTTCACAATTTCAAGCACTATAAGCAACCGGTGTCTGTAGTTTATAAATGACTTTGTCAAAGGTATTTTGTTATAGCAATCCAAAAAGACTAAGAAGTGGCCAAGTGGGGTTTATTTAAGAGATACAAAGCTGGTGGAATATTTAAAAATTGATCAATGTAATCTATAATATCAACAGACTAAATATGAAAAATCACAATTGTATCAATTAATAAAGAAGTTAGAAAAATGATGGAGAGGTAAGCAACAACTCAGCCTGAGAAACAGAATCCAGACACTGGGAAAAATTTAGGGAAGAAAAAAAGAAAAGAAATAGATCCCTGGGAAGCAGGAAGGATCTGACAGGAAAATTAAGAGACAAAGCACAATGTGGAGAAGGGAGGGGACAATCTGCGCTTTCTCTGGCCCCCAACCTGTAGCTCATGGGAAAGGGAGACTGGAGGGACTCCAGAGGGCCTCGGGGAGCATCGCAGAGGCCGAACGGCAAGAGATCGAGGGTTTCTGCTCTCACCTGAGCCCTTCAAAGGCAGCAGCTGGGGAGAGACTCCAGGACCAGGACACACCGTGTCCTGTGCAGAAAGTGCTTGGTCAGGCTTCATTCCCAGGAATGTTTGAATCCAAGACTGAGAGCAAAGGAGCTTGAATCCAAGGCTCCCACTGTTACGTTCCCAAAATGACTGAGTGAGGAGAGACAGTCATAGTGGACAGCGGGGGTCAGGGAGCCACAGTCAGGCTGGAAACAGATTTCCTGCAGTTTAAGCCAGAGGACACGGGTCATGCCTCTATGGCCAGAGGCAAGGCTCAGCCTGAATTGCTTTGGATTTGAAAGGTGCAGTGCAGGTGCCCCCACTCTAATCCTACTGCCTGCTGGCACCTGCATCCAGCACTGATCCGGGTCTGACTGCCTTCTTAACCCACGGGCATGAGCAGGGACAAGTTTTGACTTGGACACCACTCCAGACTTGTAGATCCTAGGAGAAAACCACATGTTCGAAACCACCAAGAATTTTCTTTTCTTCTTATTTTTGTTTGGGTATTTTTGTTTTGGTCGTGTGTGTGTGTGTGTGTGTGTGGTATGTGGTTTTTTTCACCAGATTCTACAAAAACTTTACAGAACATTGAATGCCAATACTCCTCAAACTCAAATTAGAAGAGAAGTGATACTCTCAAAGTCACTTCTGAAAACAAGCATTATGCAGGTTTCAAAATCAGAAAAGGACCCAACTGAAAAAGAGAACAGGCCACTCTCCTTAATGATTGTATATGCAAAAATCCTCAGTAAGATACTGGCAAACAGAATGCAGCAAATCATCAAAAAGATCATACAGTATGAACAAGAGATATAGGAAAACAGATATAGGAAAAGCATTTGACAAAATCCAACATCCGTTCATGATTTAAGAAAAAAAGCCCTAAAGAAAATAGATATGGAAGACCTTTATCTAAATCTGATAAAAAGCAAAACAATGGCTAATGTCATACCAAATCAAGAGAGGCTGAAAGCTTTCCTTATGAAATGAGCAACAACACAAGGATGTTTGGTATTACCACTCCCATTTAATATAGCTCTCAAAATATTAGCCAGAGAAATTAGACAAGAGAAAGGAAAGAAATATGGATAGAAAGGGAAAAGTTAAATTGACATTATTTGCAGATGATTTGATCTCTATATAAAAGACCTCCAAACTCCACCAAAAGACTCCTAGAATAACCACATTTAGGCTGGTTGTAGTAGTGCACACTTATAAGCCCAACACTCGAGAGGCTGAGGCAGGAAGATCACCATGAGTTAGTTCAAGGCCAGATTGGTCTACACATGTGGTCAACACCTGCCCAAGCTACATAGTGAATCCCTGCCTCCAAACCTGAAACAGAACAAAAGCAAGAAAAAAAAAATAAACCAAACAGCATAGCAAGATACAAAGTCAGCGCTCAAAATCAACAGCTTTCCTGTACACAATAATAAACTCGAAAGAAATTAGGAAAACAATATCAGCATTGTTGTAGTCAGGGTTTTAAAGGGAATAGATTTAATACAAGACATATAATTTATAGGATTATAATATTCCCAAATACAGAAGTGTGTAATAGATCTGTTCACACACTAAAGTTCCAAAGAATCTTTTTAATCCATTCCTTGGTTGATGGACATTTGGATTGTTTCCAAGACTTAGCTATTACAAATTGTCCTATAAACATTGGTACACATATATCACTGTGGTACGATGCTTTCAATTTCTCTGAGAAAATACCCAGAAGGAGAATATCTAGGTCAAATGAGACCTCCCATCCTAATTTTTTGAGGAATCTCCATACTGATTTCCACAATGGTTGTACCAGTCTACACTCTGACCAATAGTAGAGAAGGGTTCCATTTTCACCACAACCCTGCCAGCTTTTGTTATTTGTTGTTTTCAGGATCCTGGACACTCTTTGGGGGTAAGATGGAATCTCAGTGTGGTTTTAGTTTGCATTTTTTAAATGACCACTGATGTTGAACATTTTTTTCATATATTTATTTGCCATTTGTATTTCTTCATTGAAAAGTGTATATTCAACTCAGATGCCCAATTTTTGATTGGGCCTTTGAATTTTGGATGTCTGATTTTTTAAATTCTTTATATGTTCTAGATAGAGAGACAGTTGAATAAGATTTTTTCCCAATTTGTGGGTTTTTCTTTTCACTGTGTTGGAGATTTCTTTTGACGTGCAAAAACTCATTAGTAAGATGTGATCCCAGTTATTGATTCTGGGAACTATTTCCCACATGGTTTGATTTTTGTTCATGAATTCTCTACCTACCCCTATGTCTTCAAGATTTCTACCTACTTTGTCTTCCAACAGATTTAGTGTTTCTGTTTTAATATTTAGATATTTGATCCATTTAGATTTTAGTTTAGTACATGGTGATAAGCATGGGTCTAGTTTTAGTTTTCAGCATATGGAGAGCCAATTTTTCCAGCACCATTTATTAAAGAGATTATCGTTCTTCCAGTGAGTGTGTTTGGCCCCTTTATCAAAGATAAGGTGGTTGAGTGTGTTTGTAGTTGTAGCTACATCTTCTAATCTATTCCATTGATCTTCAGGTCTGTTTTTATTCCAGTACCATGTTGATTTTATTACAGTAGCTTTGTAGTATAATTTCAAGTTAGGGATTGTGATGCCTCCTGCCTTGCCTTTGTTGCTTAGAATTGCCTTTGCTATTCTAGATCTTTTCTGATTCCAGATGAATTTTAGGAATCATTTATCTAGATCTGTGAGGTATGCTAGTGGTATTTTGATTGGAATTTCATTAAATCTGTGTAACAGTTTTGGGAGAATGGCCATTTTCACAATATTTGTTCTTCCTATCCATGAACAAGGGATTTCTTTCCATTTTCTGAGGTCCTCTTTGATTTTTTTCAGGGTATTATAATTTTCCCTGAATAGATCTTTTACTTCTTTTGTTAGATTCCTAAGAATTTCATTTTCTGGATGCTATTGTGAAGGATATGGTTTCTCTTATTTCTCTCTCAGTTATTTTGTTGTTTGTGTATAGGAATGCTATTGATTTGTATCCAGCTGCCTTACTGAACGTATTTATTATATCTAGGAGTCTTTCAATGGAGTTGTGGGGGTATTCTATGTAGAGTATCATGTCAACTGCAAATAATGATAGTTTAACTTCTTCTTTTCCTATCCTTACTCCTTTCATTTCTCTTTCTTGTCTAATCTCTCTGGCTAGTATTTCCAGCACTATATTGAATAGGAGTGGTGATAATGGACATCCTTGTCTTGTTTCTGATTTTAGGGTACAGGTTTTCAGTTTTGAGCCATTTCATATGATGCTGGCTGTTGGTTTGTCATAGATGGCTTTTATCATATTTAGGTAAAGACCATCTATTCCAATTTTCTGTAAGGTTCTTATCATAAATAAATGTGACCTTATCAAAAGCTTTTTCTGTATCTATAGAGATTATCATGTGATTCTTATTTTTGGTTTTATTGATATGGTGGATTACATTTATTGATTTGTGTATGTTGAATCATCCCTGCATTCCTGAGATGAATCCCACTTGGTCATGTTGTATAATCTTCTTGATGATTTGCTGCATTCTGTTTGCTAATATTTTATTGAGAATTTTTGCAACTATGTTCATTAGGGAGATTGGCCTGTAGTTCTCTTTTTTAGTTGGGTCTTTCTCAGGTTTTGGAATTAGAGTAATATTTGCTTCCAGGAATGAGTTAGGGAGAATTGCTTCCCTCTCAATTTCATTGAAGAGTTTGAGGAGTGTCAGCATTAAGTCTTCTTTGGATTTTTTGTAGAATTCTGCAGTGAATCCATCTGGACCTGTGATTTTCTTTGTTAGTAAGGATTTAATCACATTTTCAACTTTGTTAATTGAAATTGGGTTATTCAGTGGTTTTGAAGAAAGCAAAACATTATGGCAGCCATCGCTGATTTAATATCATCTACCTTAGAAGTCCTACCATGCTTCTACTCTGCTATTACTATCGGTTCTATCATGTTGTGTCTTATTGGGATTTTAATGTATGTGATAGTATAAACAAATCTTTTTATGCAAAATGAGATATTATAGTAGCCATTGATCATAGTTATTCGGTTCAGAATGTCCTGTAATTCTTTCATTCTCTTGAACGGTTTTATACTATTGTGTTATGTTTGATATTATTGTTATCTGAAACTATGCTCAACTATAGCAGAGAAAGAGATATTTTGATAGCTACTGTTAATGTCCAGTTGTCTTGTTGTAAAGTGTTGTGTTGCTTATGTTGTTCTGTTCTGATCTGCTTTGTTCTGCCCTCTTTTGTTTTATTCTCTTTAAAATAAAAAAAAGTAATAAGGACTATAGGAGTAACAAAACCCAAAATGCATAATTGCTACTGTAAAAAAGAGAGCAAAAGAAAGTGCTTTAAAGGATAACTGCATGTATGTTTAAGTGTGTAAGATAGATGACCATACTACTGTTTTTGTTAGATTGTTGAGCAGAACTGTTAATAGTCTCACTGTTTGAATGTCTATTTGTATGCTTTAATTTTGTAACTTGAACAACCATTTCCAAGATGACAGTATGTAACTTATCAACTAGTGATTTCTCAGTGGTTTTTTGTTGTTGTTGTTGTTGTTCTTTTCATTTTTTCCCTTTGGGGGGAAAAAAAGAAATTGGGTTATTCAGCAGTTTTACATTTTCATGACTTAGGTTTGGTAATTCACATGTTTCTAGGAATCTGTCCATTTCTTCTGTGTTATCAAGCCTATGAGAGTAGAGATTTTCAAGATAAGTATTGATGATCTTTTGTATTTCCACAGGGTCTGTAGTGATTTCACCCTTTTCATTCCTTATTGCATTAATTTGAGTTTTTTCTTTCCTTTTTAAATAAGATTGGCTAGAGACTTATCAATTTTATTTATTCTTTCAAAGAACCCACTCTGATTCATTAATGCTTTGTATTGTTTTATTAGTCTCTATTGCATTGATTTCTGCTCTGATCTTTAAAATTTCCTCCCTTCTTTTGGCTTTGGGCTTGATTTGCTCTTCTTTTTCTAGATGCTTGAGGTATAGCATCAGGTTGTTTATTTGTGTTCATTCTGTTTTTCTGATGTGGGAATTCACCACAATAAATTTTCTTCTGAAGACTGCTTTCATTGCATCCCACAGGTTCCAGTAAGTTATATTTGTATTTTCACTTGCTTGTAGATATTCTTTAATTTCTTCTTTAATTTTCTCTGTCACCCACTGACTACTCAGGAGTGTATTATTCAATTTCCATGTGTTTGTGGGGGTTTTGCAGTTTATCATTAATTTGTAGTTTCATGGTGCTATGATCCAATAACATGCATGGGATAATTACAATTCTTTTGCATTTACTTAAGAATGTTCTGTAGGCTATTTTAGAGAATGTTCCATGTGCTGCTGAGAAGAATATATATTCTGATGCTGTTGGGTGGAACACTCTGTATATGTCCATCAAGTCTATTTGTTCACAGGTGTGATTCAGTTCTGTTATTTCCTTGCTGATTGTCTGTCTAGTTGATCTGTCCCTTTTGTCAATGGCTTGTTAAGATCTCCTGTTATAATTGTGTTATTGCTTATTTGATTTTTCATTTTTGTTAATATTTGTTTTGTATAGCTGGGTGCCCCAGAATTTGGTGCATAGAGATTTAAGATTGTTATCTGTTCCTCTTGAAGTTTTCCCCTAACTAGTATGTAGTGACCTTATCTCTTTTGATCATACTTGGTTTGAAGTCCACATTGTCTGCAAACAGTAGCTACCCCTGCTTTTGGGGGGCAGGGGTTCCTGTTGCAAGAAGTATTGTTTTCCATCCTTTGCCTTTCAGTCTATGAATTTCCTTTTGGATTAGATGGGTTTCTTACATACAGCGTATGGTTGAATGTTGTTTCTTGATCCATTCTGCCAGTCAGTTTCTTTTAATTGGTGAATTGAGACCATTTACATTAATGGTTATAACTGATATATATTGGTTTATTTTTGACACGTATCCTTTTGCTGCTGATTCTTTACCTTTCCACTCTGTTTAATTGTTTGCCTTGCTTAGTGGTTTGTTCCTATGTCTATCTAGAATGTCTTTCAGTATTCTTTGCAGGGTTGGTTTGGTGATCATGAAGTTCTTCAGCTGTTCTTTGTCATGGAAGTATCTTGTTTCTCCATCCATTTTGAAAGACAGTTTTGCAGGATACATCAGTCTGGGTTTGAAGTCATTTTCCTTTAGGATCTGAAATATTTCACTCCATACTCTTCTTGACTCCTTTGTTTGTGTTGATAAGTCTGCTGTTATTCTGATAGGCTTTCCTTTATAAGTGATCTTTCTCTTCTAACAACTATTAATACTCTTTTTTATGTTGGATTTCTGAGATGTTGATTATCATATGTCTGGGTGTAGTTTTACTTTGGTTATGACTATTTGGAGCTCTATATGCTTCATTGATCCGTATGTCAGTTTCCATTCTCATGTTTGGCAAATTTTCAGTTATTATGTCTGTAAATAGCCTCTTGATATCATGTGTTGTCACCTTCTTTTTCGTTTATACCTATCAGTCTTATATTTTTCTTCTTTGCTCATCTTTCTCATCTTGCTCTTCTTTGCTCATCTTCTTTATCTTGTAGCTGTTGAACTGTTATTTCCTGATTCCTTGTTATTTTTAAAAGATCTTTGTTTTCTTGTTCACTAACTGCAATCTTGTCCTCAAGGTCTGAAATTCTATTTTCACTTTCATTGAGGTGGTTTTGCCAACTTTCAGTGGAATTTTTGATTTCCTGTATAACTCTTTGAATCTTCTTCATGCATTCTGTTTGTTTCTTATATTGTTCATTCAAGGTTTCCATCTTTTTGCATTGTTCCTCTAATTTTTAAACTATCTCTTCTTTAAATGTGTTCAGCATTGCTTTCATTGCATTTATCACATCTTCTTTTACCTGGGAGATTACTTCTGATCTGAGTTCTTTTATAACTTTCTGGAGTTGTTGCTTTACTTCAGTTGCTACCATTTCAGGTATTTCAGGTGTATGGCTTACATTTTCTTCTAGGACACAAGCCTTGTGTCCTAGGCTTGCTTGGGATGGGCTGGCAGTTTGAGATTGAATTTTGCTCTTTCACTTTGTCATTTCCCTATATTTCCAGGCTCTGAGTGATGTTCCAAGGCTCCCCATGCACTGGAAATCACCTCATGCACTTTCAACTCACACAGCAGGATGCAGGCAGCCTGTCCGCAATCCAGAGGTCACTGGGCGTGGCCCAGTTAGGACCACAGGGGCCTCTGGTATGGCCTCCGGTGACTTGGGAGGCAGGGTGGACATCTAATCAGCTCAGAGCAATGTCCCAAATCTTCCCTGTACACTGGAAATCACCTTGCACTGGAGTCTGAATGCAGGTAGCTGTCCCTGCCCGGGGGGTCGCTGTGTGTTTCTGTTTTAATATTTAGATCTTTGATCGATTTTGACTAGTTTACTGCATAGTGATAAGCATGGATCTAGTAAACAGAAATACTTAATGTACTGTGAGACAAAATATGTAAAACACATGAAGACATAGGTGTAGACAAAGATTTTCTGACCAAAACACTGGTTGCACAAGAAACAATACTAAGAATCAACATGAGCCAGTGATATAGCTCAGTGGCACAGGGCCTGCCTGACAAGTACAAGGTCCAGAGTTTGATTCCTGGTTTGAAGAAGACGATGAAAATGACAACAAAGAAGATGATGAACAACATGAAGACGAAGAAGAGGAATCAACAAATGGGATCACATCAAATTAATATGCTTTTGCACAGCAAAGGAAATCACCAACAGAATGGGGAAAAAGCTTTTCCAGCTACTCATCAGAAAAAGGACTAATATCTAGAACATATAAAGAACTCAAAAAAATTAAACATCTCCAAATTTAAAGACCCAATAAAAAATGGGCATGTGAGATGAATGTACACTTCTCAGATGAAGAAGTGCAGATGGTCAATGAATACATGAAAAAATGTTCACAGTGCCCTGTGGGCAAGAAGAGCTGTCTTTGCCCTGCAAATGCTGCTGATGCTAGACCCTCCTGGGCCCAATAGGAAAAGAGACAATCCCGGTACCATGCACTTCCTGCCAATACCAGATCCTCAAATTTCCCACAGGTGAGGAAAAAGGACCCACCCCTTTCACACACACAAACACACACACACACACACACACACACACACACACTGGCAATGGATCATAGGATCCCCATGGAAGAGGAGCAAGCCCTGTCCTGCCACCAGAATCTGGGGTGCCCCAAGAGTAAGGAGAGAGGCCTGGCCCTACCCCATGCTCACTACTAACACTGGTACCTCATATGCCCAGAGGGAGAGGAGAGAACCCAACACTGCTCCTGCCACTGCCACTGGCTCCTCACATGCACCACAGTACAAGGCGTCAGAAGTGACAACAGAAAGACTGAGCTGGATGAAGAGGAAACCAGGAGGAGAGTTTTGCTCCAGGGCTGCAGAGTTCCCCTACCACAGAGACTGGGTGAAACAGCCTTGGGAGACAGACATGGAGCGGGTGAGAGCTAGACAGAGGTCAGAGGTCCCCTGAGAAGCTCAAGCTCAGCTTAGTTAAATCACAAGGCATATTCTGTGGTGGAGCCAGGTTTTGAGGTTGTGACCTTCAGAAGACGTGAATCTAAGAGGTAGAATTTAGGCCAGCGGTCTGCTAGAGCTTTTGCACGGCTGCCCATATCCAGCAGAAACTAGTAGTCTTATTTACTATGGGTCACCAACTGGGTTGCCTAGGTGTCTACACTAAAATCATAGACTTCTTTCCTCTGGTGAAGAGTGGCTCATGAGTGGTTATTAGGCTTGGTTAGGATTCAGTTCATATTTGACGCCATCGTTGTCACTGACTTTACTATTATATCCACGGTATCATATTTGATGCAGTCAGTTGGTCTTCCCTGTATGTCAAATCTGTACCATCTAGGGATCATAAACAACACTGAGGCTCATTCCCAAAGGACTGGACAGTGGAACAAAGAGATTGCAATACCAGAAAAAAATACCACAGAAAAAAATCAAGCAAAAAATAAAAACATGAGAAAACAAGGCAACACATTCCTCCCAAACTCCCAACACGCCCAAAGTCAAGGGAGGGAGCACTGACAGGAGGAAACCCTAACTCATACAGCAGAAATGTCCAAAAAGGCATCAGTGCAGGTAACAAATCACTTAATTAAGGTGCTGGAAAAAATCAAAGGAGATAAACTACTCTGATAATAAACCACATAAAACAAATGATCAACAGGTCTAGAGAGGACACTAGTAAAAAATCTAATGGAGCTAAAGAAAGGGATGCAGAACATGAACACCATGCACAGAAAAGAATGGGAGTCCACGAAAAACAGTTCCAAACAGAAACTCAGAAGACGAAATATATGACTGAAAGTCGGCATCAGAAGCAAACAATGTGAAGACAGATTGTCAGCTCTGTAAGACAGGGCTGTGGTTAGTGATCAGGTAATGAAAGATACCTTAAAAAACAACAAGAGAGCATGAAAACAGGATCCCATAGCTGCTAGATGACTCAAGGCATACTAATATAAGAGTAATTAGAATGAATGAAAAGGACATTTTATTGCAAAAGTCATAAAAACTTGTTTACAGAAATAATAGCAGAAAACTTTCTACACAAGAAAAAAAATCTAACACACAGATAAGTGAGGCATATAGAACCACAGTTATAATCTGAAAAAAAAAACTCCACAGTACATAATAATTAAAATACCATGGTACCTCTGTTCATGAACACTTTTGTTTGCAAACAAATTGAGTCACAAACAGAAGCATTTGGCAAAAGTTTGTTTTTGTTTGCAAACTACATTGTATGACAACCGTGATCATGGCCATCTTTCCCACACAAATACAAATGTGGCCATCTTTTCCAAAAATCACAGAACAAATTAAGTTTGTGAACCGAGGTACAACTATACCAGAAACCTGACACAAGAATGGAATCTTGAAAGCTGTTGGAAAAAACCAGCAAATTATACACACAAGAAAAACTATCAGAATTACAAAGAGTTCTCAACATAGACTTTAAAAGGCAAAGAGAGCTTGTAAGGAAGTATTTCAATCCCTAAAAGAAAACTACTTCCAACATAGATTGATACAACATACACAGCACTGTGAAGTACAACTTTTACACTATGAAGAACATCACAGGATGAAAACAAGCTGCAACGAGGGAGAAAATATTTGCAAAAGGCATATCCAACAAAGGACTGGCATAGGTAAATCTCTTACAACTCAACAACTCGAATTTGTGAGGTACTGTCTTCCAAATTCACAGAAACACTCCAGCTGATGGAAGATTCCCTATAGTTCTGCCTTCCAGAACACACAACATCCTTAAGAGAAGAGCTGGTGGGGACAGATTATGTGACACCTGTAAAATACTTCCTCCCATTTGATTTGACTCATGTATAAGAACTTAATCATAAAAAATAAAAAGAACTTAATCACAAGGCAACCAGGAAAGTGAGAGCACATGGATATTTGCTTGATCATAAACATCTATGCCACAGCCTCTAACAATGTACCCACAAAGAAAAAAATCACAAAGGCCTACAAGAAAAAAAAGGAAAGAAAAGAAGCTGCACTAATAAATAGAAATAGTTCAGCATACTTTTCTCTGTGACCAAGGTAATAATAGTAATAATAATAATAATAATAATAATATTCTAAGCCTAAGGTTCCTCCACTGGAGAATGGCTCATTTGAGTCTCAAAATGCTTGATTCCCAGTCACTTCCCATTCAAATCCACTTGATCACTTGGGGTGAGAGAATGGAAGAGGTAAACACAGTTATCAGATCCCTTTGAATCTGAATGCAAGACCCACTAAGAATAGATAATAGGATGGGATGTGCATGTGGCTCATAGAATACTGGAGGTTGGGGGAGTATCGTGCAATAGACAGGGGCAAGCGATGAGAAAAGCGACAATCACACTTTAAAGGTTTTGCCAAAGACAACAAATAAGAGATAGAAGGAATGTGAAAAGCAAGGAGGGGATTGTAGCAGAAACTTTAAATTGTATGGTGAAAACACAGATTTCCTTTGCATAACAGCTCTAGGTAGTTGTAATTCTCCCAATGATAATAAGCATCTCTATCCCATCACCACCTTAGTTAAAGGTAGATGGCCCTGAAAGTGTGAAATGTCCACAAAGGGGTTTATTAACATTTATGTGTTTCTGGAATGTGAGAAAAAAATATCACATGTAAGTAAAACCACCAATATTTATTTATTTATTTATTTATTTATAAATAAATAAAAATATGATTATAACCAAATACTAAAGCAAATAACTATCACAACAAAGCATCTCATAAACACTCAGACTCTGAGTATACAGAAAACTTTTGTGTTATCTCATTTGATCTTCGTAACAATCCGGGAAGCAGGTTTAGGAGGCATATTTGTTGGTTAGTTTGCTTATTTTTTTATGTTTAGCCTGTGTTATTCCAGAAAGGATGCAAGAGCACTTAGATTCACATACAACAACAGATCAGAAACATAGAGTATGTACTAACACAAAATTATTTTTAAAAAATGATGATAGCATCAAAAAGAATAAAATACTTAAAACTAAAATTAACCAAGGAAGTTAAAGATCTGTATTCCAAAAACTGCTAAAACATGGATGAAAAAACTGGAGATATTGATAAATGGATCTGTATCTCATGTTCATGAATTGGAAGAGTCAATATTGTCATTATTCATCTTTGTAAAAACTGGGAACTTTCTACAGTCTAATAGCATCTTTGTTGATATAAACATGGAAAAGTATCCCAAGACACTAAGGATTCCCATGTAAAAAATGGATTAGTCTATGTCCCAGTTCCTTTCCTCATTGCTTAGACAAAATACCCAATGCCCAAAGTTAAAGAAGGAAAGGTTTATTTCAGCTCACAGTTTGTAGAGGTTTCATTCCATAGGCAGCTGGCTCCAAAGTAGGGTGGTATGGCAGAGGGTTATCACAGAGGAGAAAGAGTTCATGGCAGAACAGGGCAGGCAGAAGGCAAGAAGAAGCAAGCAGCAGCAGTGACAGCAAGCCTGCTTCCCTTCTCTCCCTTTATACTCCATCCGGACTATAAATCTGTTGATCAGTGCTACCCACATCCAGGGTGGGGCTTCCATTATCCACACTCCTAATCTCAATACCACACCCTTAATCCCAGTATTATATTCTTTTTTTTTTTTTTTTTTTTTTTGTACCGGGAATTAAACTCACAACCTGTGCTTGCCAGGCAGGCACTTATGCCACTGAGCTAAATCCCTAGCCCTCAGTATTATACTCTTAACCCATATTCACATGCTCTAATCCAGCCACCTTTGAAACTCCCCAGCTATGACCATGTGAGGCTTTGGGGGAACCACTAGATATAAGCCATAACAGGGTATATATTCTAACTTGAAAAGAAGCCCCACTCATTACTTATGCAATGGAATAGAGATCATGAACAAAACTTTACACTCCCTTCTTTCTCTTTCTTACTACCTTTATTTCTTCCTTTCTTGTTTTCTTTCTCTTTTTCTCTCTCTCTGTCTCTCTCTTCTCTCTCTCTCTCTCCCTCCCTCCCTCTTTTCCCTCCTTCTTTGTTGCAAACTGAGTATTTATATCAAACCTACTAGAGGTTATCTCTAACAAAATATATGAGAAATCTCTGTATACTTATGAGCTGCTGATTTTTTTACAGTGAACTTGCAGACTTTTCTAACTAGCATATACATCAGACATTTTAATTTATCTTGCTGTAAGAGCACCCTTTATTGATTTACTTATTAAATAGTAATTAAAGGAATGCTTTCTGCAAGGTTCTTTCTTGGACAATGAATGACAAGGAAACTAAGAGGTTTACAATCTAGGAATTGTAACATTACATGGGCTGGCCAAGTTTGCGTATCTGCTGAGAAATGATGTTTTCTAAACCAAATGTCAAAAATCTGAGCAAAAAATAAACCCATGAATGGAGACCCAGAGCATTTACCAGATGAAATCTTTATAGACATCATCTGCTATCCTTTCAGATGGTTGGATAACTAAGGTTAACAGAGAAAAGAATGAGTTGTATCATCATTCTGGTGCCCAGGGGCCCTGGCACCCAAATGCCTGGCCTTAGACCAAGACAGCCTGTTTTCAGAGATGGACAGTTGCCCGAGCTCAGGCCTAGATACTCAGAAGCACACGTGTAACTGCCATTGGGTGGGAAGTTGTCTTTCTTCCAGGAAAATTTTTATTTTCTGGAAGCTAAGTCAATATCACACAGAAGTATAAACATTTTTACGAGCTTTGCTCCTTTCTGTGAACTCCACACAACTGACACAAGGATTTTCTCATATACACATCAAAGCACAGAATCATAAACTGTTTACCAGAAGAAAATTGAAGTTTTCTTGAACTTTCCTGCAGACAGTGGTTGAACCACTCCAAGACTGGCCATCCTCCCATGACATCAGGAATGACAGCCACACCGAGCAGGCTGTGACAGGGCAAGCACTCCCACAGTGCCCAGGCCCTGCAGGCTTCACCAATCTGAAAGGCACAGACTCTGCCTTTGGGTTCAGATGTTCCCCTTGGTCAGGCTCTCACATCACACAATGGCACCTCTCCAGCAATTTCCCCCAGTTTACAGGGCTGAGCTGCAGACAGAAATAACTTTGACTCTCTGGTTTTCTGGCATTAGCAGGGCCCACTTTCTTCTAGGAACTAAATTGTTGCCATGTTGCTAATTATTATAAATTCTTACTCCTCATGCAGCTTAGCAAGGTTTAGAAAAATGTGCTGTTTATTGTAGATTCTCCTAGGGCTCATCCTGACCTGGTTACACACAGACAAGCTCCTAAAACCCTAAAGGATGTAATATTTCTAACTAACTCAGCTGCCTGTAACAATAGTAACGTCACCAAGCACATCCAGCTGCCACTGAAGGGCTCGCACTTACTATAGTTAGAGATTTGATTTCTAACTGGACGGCTATGTAAATGCCTTCCGTATATGGCCTTCTTTCTCGAACTCATGTACTGTGGAAAATGCGAGTCTGCTTCATTTCTGGGCCCCACCCTATTCTAAAAATGGAAAAAAAACAAAGGAATCTTTGATGAAATAAAGGAGAAAAGCAATGCCTGAAGCTATGCCTAGGGGTGCTAAAACCCACAGGCAGCAAGGCAACAAACCCGGCCTCAATGATTCATTTACTTTTATTCTTCCACTATCTGCAAGTGACAATAAATGACTTCCAAGGGACAGACTAGATGAACTTAAATAAATGCATGATGACCTAGGCTGAGAAGAAGCAGAAAACAGACCTTGAGGACAGGCAGAGAAGAGAGAAGAGATGAGAAACTGGTGGGTGACTTCCTTCCTTCCGTCCTTTCTTCTTTCTTTCCTTCCTTTGGAAGTGGACCCTGTGTATTCTAAAACCATAACAGGAGAAAAGCAGAGCTCTGCTTTTCATCAGCCTTTGTGTGTTCAATAATTAAACCAAATCTTTTAAAGAGTTTCCCAGCCATATCCATGTTAAGAGCTCAGCTAAAGGAGCATGCTTAATTTACAAGCAGCAAGCATTAAAAGCTAAGTGAGGAAGAAGGAAGTGAGACACAGTTACACCAAAAAGGTGAGGTCAGCTGGAGGAGCCTCGCTTTGGTAATCACTTCCTGTCATTTGGAAGGCTTGGGAAAATGCAGCATTTAACTTTCTGAACTCTTTGTTGAAAGCGTCCCAGTATCTCTTCCTTCTTTGCAGGATAAAGGGCCAGGGCCACAGATTCGGCTCCAATTAGACACAATTCAATACAAATCACCAGGCAACCACAGGCCTCATGACCAACCTGTGCAGTGACATGGGCGAGTACAGAACAATCCAGACAGCCGTGGGCCTGACTGCGCAGAAGAAAGCAGGAGAAACTGATAGTACACATCCATCATTGCCCAGTTCAGCATTTATTAATCACATTTCACTTCTCAGCCCTAAGAACAAGTTAACTCTACTTCTTTTTTGGGGGAACCAACAGCCCACTGTTAAGAGCATGGCCAGTTTTCTCTATCTACATCTTTATCCTTTCATGAGAAATTTCCCCAGCTGTATAATAGGGCCAAAAGTAGAAGCCCGACCTGACAGGGCTCAGCTCATTCATTTGGTAAGTATTTTTGAGACACCCATCATGTGCCGAGTACTGCTCTAGACCGTGGGGTTGGGACAGAGAAGAGATGAGAGCCTCACCCTTGGGAGGATGAGATTCGTGCACAGGGGAGACAAACTTGTAGTAAGGATAATAAAGAGTAAAATATAAATACGTTAGAAGATGATAAGTGACATGGGAAAGAAAAAGAATCAGGGAGGTTAGGGAGAAGTGGGAAGTGAGTGTATGAAGGATCCATTTGCATTGTGAAACAGGATGGTCAGGATAGGCCTTAGAATAGGTAAGGAAAAGCCAGTGTGGTAGCACACACTGTAATTCCAGCATTTGAGAAATTGAGGCAGGAGGAGAAGTATGTGTTAAAAGCCAGCCTGGAATACATCATGAGTTCAAAACCAGCCTGAACCACACAGTGAGACCTTGTGTCAGAAAACCAAAAATGAAGAGGTGGGCAAAGGTTTGAAAATGACACAAAAGTTAAGGAAAGAATGCAGTTAACCCTCCTGCTAAGGGCTAATATCTTTTCAGACATGATTTCTCCCAAGATCTGCGTGACAAAGATCTGAGAGTGCAAAATGTGCTTTGAAGGGAGATGGGGTGAGAGAGAGGGAAGCGGGGAGAAGCAGCTTGAAGAAAGAACAGGATTAAAGAAAAAATTACAAAGTATTGAGATGAGAGAATCTTTGTAGGCTAGCTGGGATCAAATAGGATAGAGAGATGTGTGTAGTCTATATTATATAAAGAAAAAATCTTCTAAAGGCCCTTCAAGATTTTAAAAGATTTCCTTAAAATGATAGATTAATGTACCCTCAGTGTGTAATGATAAGTAGGGAAGTCATCTCTGGAGGAAGCTTTTCCCAATTCTGTAACTCCTTTCTAGTACCATGTTGGACAGTTTATCTAACTGGCAAATAGGGGACCATTCTGCCCGTTAAAGCTGTCAAGGTCAGTCTTAGGGAAACTGTCAGGGATCCAAGAAGACTAAGAAGACATGAGGACAAAGGCAATGTGATACCCTCATTGAGACCCTAGACCAGAAATAGGGCACTGGTTTAAAGAAAAAAACTAGTGAACTCTGAATAAAGTCTGAAATTGATTCGTAAGAACATACCAATGTGAGTTTCTTACTTTTGGTAAATAGACCTCAGTAATGGGAGATGCTAACCTCAAGGGAAACTGAATCTGAATCAGGAACTTAGTGTATTATTTTTCTAAGTTCTCTGTAAATCCTAAGATATCCCAAGATTGAAAAGTTTACTTCAATAAATGATAGGCCAATAGTGAAATTCAGAACCAATTTTACAGGAACCAATTTTTCAACTGGCCTTACCATTTGTAAATCAACCTGCACCCTGTTTCTTGGATGGATCCATACATAAAGGGAAAAGTCACTGAGAATTTTCTGAGAAAATCCTAATATAAACATTACATATGAAGTATGTCTGACATAAGGGAATATAAAGTGCTTATAAGTGTCTCAGAAAACAGTCAGTGAAAAAATAAGGATGTGTGGAGAGACCAGATGAAAAATAATGTCCCAAGAGAATGAAGGGAGGAGAGAAGGGAAAGTAAAATGAATTAAGATATGTTACATATGTGTATGAACTCCCTATGATGAATATAATTATTATATGCTGTAGATATGTACTGTACTACTAAAAAATTATAAAAAGAAAAGAAAAATAATGCCAGGCTCTAGGTAAGAGTGAGGGACAGAGCTGGTGTTTTTATCATCTCTTTCTGCTTAGACAGACAGACAGACTGATATGGAAACAGTTTACTACTTGCAGATTCTCACTAAATTATCTTTTTTTAAGAAAGTAAAATTGTGTACATTGGCTGTAGAGTGATCCAAATTAAAATATTCAATAGCTGAATTATTCTAGAGACCAGTAAAGACTTTTGATTACTTTTGAACGAGGTTAAGGCAGTTTTGTTCATTAAATTAATTTTGTAAGATAAAATTTCAAGGTAACCTTATGGCATTTAAACTCAGGCTTTAGGGGGAATTAGAACCGAAGATAAGCTCACTGGATTTCTCTGTTCTTCTTTTTGAATTCTCTGCTTCTCCTTAGAGCTACAAAACCTTCAGAATACTCTGTTTGAGGATCAGTAGCTTCAAGGAACTGAAGAAGTAAAGAAATACAGGTGGTAACCTAATGAACTCTAGTCTAAGATCCAGCAAAATAAGATAGATTGTGCTTTTAGGCCCCTCCAAGGTCCTCTGGAAGCAGTCTCTCAACACATCTGCTCCAGCTCTATGGATTATTGGCTGCTGCTCAAAAATGTAATGCTTTTCCATGACTTTTCCGTGCTGTTCTCTCTGCACATTTGTTTACCACTCAAAGCCCAGTACAAGCATCCTAACGTTTTCAAAAGAGGGATGGATATGCTTAGGATGCTTGTTTAAGAAGAGGGATATCTGGTTAAACTGAATGCTAAAAGAGAAAAGAAACCAGAACATGCAAAGGGGTGGCCAAAGGACAGGGGTGGGTCATGCCCACTTTACCTTGTAGTATTCTAGGTTTGTAGGTTTAACAGCTTCAGATGTGTTGCTGTTTTAGAAAGAGATGGCTCAGATCCTCTTGCTGGGCTTCCCCATATTGTGCAGCTTTCAGAGAAAGAAGACAGGGACAAAAGGCCGCCAGTCTGTGGATAGAGAGCGGTCCCTAGATCACATATGTGTATAGGAGACCAGCGTGCTGGAAAGAGCCCTAGTGCATATACCCAGCCTGATATCACAAACTTCAGAGAAACGAACACCAAAATTACAGCATGAGACTTCTCAGTAGCTTTCTCCTATTACTGGCTACATTTTTTTTTCTATATTTTACCATTATATAAAAGGAAAAACTACCTTTTTTTCCCCAGTTCATCAACTTGGTTCACCAAGTCTGGATAAAATCACAGTTTAGAAATGTTTCCTGAATGGGGATTTAAAGCTGAGAGACCTGGATTTAGCCAGGATCTGTATTATTAACAGCTAATCCTTGCAGAAGATGCTCAGCTCTTGATTTTCTCATCCATAAAATGCAGCTAATACCTTCTTGTGAGAGGAAAATACACTAAGGTATAGGTCAGTGTGCCCTGTGAGCTTACCAGCATTACAGAAATGTACAATTATTAGTAAAAGCAAAAAAGGGTGCTTGAAAATCACTGACAATGGTCCCCAAGAAGTCAATATGACACAGATGCAAAGGTCAAATGCACCCCGCTGATGATACGGTGTGAAGACATCCTTCCTAGTGAGCCCAAAACAACCACAACCAAAACAAGTAAACACTGCAAAGGCAGAACCTAACAAAATACAAATTGGACCTCTTAATAGCTCTGTCTTCAGAGGACTCCTCAGGAGAAAAACGAGCTGGAGCTTTGCAGCTTTTTCTTGGAAAAGCAAATCTACAGCAGCATGTAGAGATTTTGTTAAGCCTAACAGGATTGTGTCAAATGCTATCTGCAAGCCTTCAGGTTAAATCGAGAATAGAATGGAAAGTAGTTGTATTAGTGATGCCATGATTTGGATTTAGCATAAACTGAGGAGTGCTTATAATATCTTTTTTTAAAAATTCAATACAATACTTTTGTCTGGCTCACTCCTACCTACATGGATGGGGCCTCCTGGTCTCCTTTCCTCAAACTTTTCTGAGCTAGCTAGAGACCTTCCCAAATGCTGATGCCCCTCGTGCCTGCATGTGGGTTCTTTCCTTTTCCTCCTCTGTGACTCTTCCATAATTTTGCTGGCAAAGTCAAATCAGAATGCTGCTCCTCTACCAATAGGGTTAGGCACAGAGGTCATGTGGAATCAACACAGACCTGCTTTGAAACAGCCCTGCCAAAGTAGGAGCAGGCCCGCTTCTGCCACCTTTTGCCACCATGACACCAAAGGAGACGTGCCCTGGATATGCAATGCCCAACAGTTACCTGTGTGGAAAACGGCTCTTTCATTCCTGCTTATCAACCGTCCTACCCAAGATTCAGGCACAGGTTCTTTCCCTCACAGAAATTTCTGTCTCCTCACATCTGTCCTGGCTGCTTTCTCACACCTTCTGTGAGTTGTAACAGGGTCTCATTTCTACCATGGCTCCATAGACAGTTCATGGGAGGCTTCTCTATGGGCTTAGTCACTCAGTTGTTAGGACCTGCTTGTCAACTGGCATTCTTACACCAGCGATGGCGCACACCTACAGCACATATTCCACAGCGGAACATTTGTATCACTGAGACCTCTATCGCTGCAAGTATACACAATAAGTTCAGCCAGGGGCTGGGTGGCAGAGGTAAAGGCAATGGTGAGCTATGCAGAGTGCTAGACTAGTGCTATCCACAGTCTGCGCCTCCTAGCAAAACTAGGAGAATCCCACCCACATGTGCAAGATTTCCAATACTTACAGAATTTTCTGTCAAATAGTCTTCTCTTGGTGGTAAAACCTGAACCATGCCTGTAAGCATGATGTTCAGATTTCTAAAATTATTTCTGTGGCAGACTTAGTGATACACTCCTATAATCCCAGCACTTGAAAGGCTGAAGCAGAAAAACTGTCGCAAGATCAAGGCCAGCCTGGACTGCATAACAAGACCTTGTCTCAGAAACAAACAAACCAAAAAATGGTTCTATAAACACACTTTAGCTGATTCAAATTGTCTCTTTCCCTAATCAAACATACCTCCTCGGTTCTACAAGCCAAAATGTCCAAATGAAATGCTTCTTGCATTATTATAAATAAATCCCAGCACTCAGGAAGACTGAGACTAGAGGACTTCAAGTTCAAGCCCAATTTGGGCAGTTTGGAGGCCGTGCAAGACCATGTCTCAGAAGTAAAAAATGAAAAAGGGTTGAGGCTGTGGCTCAGCATGAAGGCTGTGGGTTCAATCGCTGGTACCGGAAGCAAAAAAAGAAAAAAAAAGTAGAGGAAACTGAGCGTTTGGAAGAAGAGCTCATGTAGAGATGCCTCTTGTTGCCTTTTATAGCCCAATCCACATATCCAGATTCCTAAAGGACCCTGCAAGCATGTTCAATGTAAGCGGCTTCCACGACTCACTACACATCTGCCTAGGGTTCGAGGCCAGCCTTCGGCATTTCCCATACTGCTCCTCACGTGTTGCCAGCAGGGAGCTCAGTGGAAACCTCCCGTGCCTGGGCAGATGCTGTCTCCACTCCTGCCAAGGAGAACTGGAAGTGGAAGAACAAGTGAAAAACAGCTGGATGGACTCAAGGTTCCTGCTTCCTCCTCTGACTCCTCACTGCCCCTTGTGGTGTCGGTGCTGGGCGCAGCACTGCCCAGCCTGCCCCAGTGACTTTGAGACCTCTTAAATCTCCATAGTCAGGGCTCCATTTGGCTTTGTATGACTTGGTTTGGTTTGGGGAAGTTTTTCAATAAGCAGTAACCTTAAGCAAGCTTCACACTGATGTCAGCTAAAATGATGCCCTCTGTGCCTAGCTTTGAATTGGTGAATCTGTGGTTCTGTGAAATAAAGGAATTTGCCCAAGGTTAAACAGTTCAAAATGGCCAAGTTTGTATCTGCAAGCCTCTCCTGATACTCAGTGTCACTTATGTCTTTCCCCCCCTTGAGGGTCCAGCGCTATGTGCTGCATTATTCCCCGAGGCAGGAGAACTTTGGCCAGCGATGCCAGGCCATGGCTCTCACTCCTGTCTTCTTTCCCGTCAATGCGTTTGTGTGTTTTCTGAAGTATTTCAGGCAGAGGGGCCAGCAAAAGGTAAGATGGGGCCCTATAAGGCTCTTTTGCAAGATGCCTAAGAGGCAGAGGATCATACTTCAGGCTGATAATAGATAAGAGGAGGAGAAAAGATTGAGCAGAGAGCTGGGGGTGTAGCTCAGTGGTAGAGTACATGTTAAGCATGCACCAGGCTCTGATTTCAATCCCCAGTACCACAGAAAAGACAGACAGACAGACAGGCAGACAGACAGAAAAAAAGAGAAAGAAAGAAACTCTTGCTAAAGCATTTACACAGTATCCTAGTGGCCAGGGGTGGCCGTAAGATAGTCTTTAAAGGGAAATAACAAGCTCAGACACATGTTTCAGGAAGCAGCTGGACAAGGGCTACATAGAACTGATAACATGATACTGCCAGAGATGATTTTTCAAAAGCCCGTGGCAAGCTTATCCATGATGCAAATTACAGATTTTTCTTCCTTTTAAGGACTGAATGTGGTTTCTGTGCTCTGCTCTGCTTTGTGGTACAGAACATCAAACTCAGCTACATCCCTAACCTTTTTTTTTTTTCACTTTTTCTTTTGAGATAGGGTCTCACTAAGCTGCTAAGTTTCCCAGGCTATTATTTAATAGTCATGGATGAAGTGGAGAAAAAGTTCAAATGGCATTGTAAAGTTATAAATAACAGGCATGGGTAACCAGTGCAATTCTGGGGATGAGGGGGACAGGGAGGGCAGAGGACAGGATTATCAAACAAGAATGTGGGCACCCCGACTTACATGGGGTATGGGTGATCATGTTCTCAGCAGAGAACACCGAAAGCACCACCCCATGGTGACAGGACACCCTCACTCGCAGGCACACTGCCAGCACTGGCTGTCAGACAACCACAAGGGCCCTAAGCATTCCAGGCTGGAATGCAATAGAAATAGGAGTCTGGGCTGCAAATAACACGTGAGAATGAAGGAGAGAGTAAGAAAAGATAAAGGGTAAAATCTTGGTGACCACTGAAACATTTGCTGAGAAGGTACATAGATAAATAAGAGAGCTTGATTAGAGGCACGAAAAGCAAAGGACACGTGAATCTAAAGCTAGGGAAAGTGCTAGCATTGTTTTGGGCACAAAGGGAGATGCTTGTTAAAAGTTATTTGCTGGGCTGTTTTTAAAATAACTTTATATAAAATGTGAGTTTTTAAATTCTCACTTATTCTCAATGAGGAGTTTATAGTTTTCAGGTGACAGTCTTACAAAGTATGCCACAGGCCTCTATTTTTCTTTACTAATCAGATTGGTTGATCACCTTAGTAACAGTTGGTAACAGAAGAAAACTAGCAAAATGCTATTTGGTGTAAAGAGAACATAGCTAGAAGACGTATTTTTCAAAAGAAAAATGAAAGAACATACACTGTGGAGGTATTGTCATGCTATATTGTTTGGTACATACAACTAAAGCTGAACATTCTTAAAAGAACCAGCAAAAGTGCGTTTCTGGCTTGGCACTGTGGACATCAGACCAAAACTAAAATAAGCAGTCCCTCCTTTCAAGAACCACGCAGTAGAGTCACAGTGGGAAGATGGTGGAAGTCAAACTGTTCTCAAGCCACATGATACTACCACCCCTGGCCCCCACCCCATTCTCGCCTGTCATGATCACTTAGAATTTTGTTATAAATCTGGCTCTGCACAAGATGGCAAGGTAGAGATTGTGTTCATCAGTTTTTTAGGAGACAGATAAGGCCATGTGGTGATCAAGTTTCAACCCAAAAAGAGAAATGCTGCATATACAGTTTAAGCCTAAAATGCCCCCTCTCAAGTGTTCAGATACAGGCCTACCTAGAAGAAGCCAGTCCCTGGAAGGGTACATTCTTGTCCCCAGCTCCTTCTTTCTCTCTCTCTAGCTCCCTCCCTCCCAGATGCCATGAGATGAGTAGCTTCCTCTGCTGTGCCCTCCTACCATGATGTGTCTACCTTGCAGCTAGCAGACCACGGATGGGATCCTCTGAATACTAAGACCCACCATACGCCTCTCTCCATTGGGTATTTGTTCCCAGGGATAGAAGGGTGACTAACATACAAGGTAGTAACTTCTCCATCCCTTGATTAACAGAAAGTCACTTGTCCTAAGGTTTTCTCTTCCCTTTCTCATTGGCTAGAACAACAACCATGTAACAAGTCACTTCAGCTTTGTGGGACATCCAGGGTGGCAGAGAAACCAAGGAAAGGACTTCAGATGCCACATAGTCTGCTAACTCAGAGCTGCTTTCTCAGCCAGAATCGCTCACAATAGACTCTTTCACTGAAAGCACCGTCCTTGGGCACCTACACTAGCTCGTACTCTGATGCAGCTATCACTTATTAAACAATGAGTAAGTTTTCTATACATTAGCTCAGTGTATCTTCACACGATTCCGAGTGTTTACCTCGTATTCCCACGTACAGATCAAAGACCAAGATGCAGGCAGGTTAAGTAATTTGCCCTTGTCCAAAAGCCAGCAGGTACTGGCGGCAGGAATCTATGTCTGGGGGAACACACAAGCTAAAGAGAGACGCAGAGTCTGGGTGGGGTTAGGGAGGAGGCCGGCAGGCACCGGTGGTGAGAGCCCAGGAGA